>QDHC01003250.1:422815-433673 GCA_013186455.1 Papilio dardanus tibullus
GCATTTTCTTACAACGGACTGTTTTCTTATTTCTTCCTTTGTTAAATTGTTTTGTAATGAGTTTAAATATTTACATTGTTAATTGTAATATTAATTAATGTAGACAGACAGACGTTTTTTGTGATGTTATTTTTTGTTTTCTTTTAAGATGTTACTAAAAATAGCAGTAGCTTTGGTTGGTTACTCATAAATTATGGTGTAACTGAAAGTTGATAGAATGTAGAATAAGTTTTAAAATTAGTTATTGTCAAAAGCTTTTAACATGCATTTTTTATTCAGTAGTCAATCGTATTTTGCTTGTCAAATACTTAATATTGTGTGGAAATAAAAAATATAGCCTACACGAGTATAATGTAGCTTTCTAATAGTGAAAGAATTTTTGAAATCGGCCCAGTAGGTCTCGAGATATTTCGATACATACAAAAATAAAAATACAAAGTTTTCCTCTTTATTATATTAGCACAAAGTAATAGAATAATGTTAGTTTTAACTAAATATTCATTTTTCATTTTGTATTTTAATTCCAAAAGTTGAATTTAGGACTTTGAAAGTTCTAGAAACAAATTAGAGGCACAGCTTGTTTTATTTAAGCGTCTAAAAGTATGCTTGAAACAATCTCAGAGAATTCATTTCATTTTGACATGAAATTACTACCATTATAAAAAAAAACTCTCAAAGTTTACGCGAATTTTGCGTTTGTTATTGCTACGAAGGCGAACTTTATTCATGTTTCAGCTCGTCCGCTGGCCCAATACAAAGTTTAAATTTTCATACTATTTGAATTAAATTTACTCGTATAAAAATATTTTCGTATCTCCATAAAGTTCAAAAATCAAAATTGAACTTTTATGGTAATTTTACAAGTATGATATTATTTCGTAAATGTTACGTCTAAAGCCTTTTAAATGTTTTAAAATAAACCGTAGCAATGTATTAAACGAGTACTGAAAGTGTTTTTAATTATATTATAAAGTGGCAAACGAGCGAGCGGCCACCTGGACTCGCCGAAATAGCGAAGCCACCGCTGCCCATAGACACCCGCAATCGCAGATGCGTTGCCCACCCTTAATCTTCGGAGGAGAAGACACACAAGACGATAATTCGTCTCCTTATGCGTCCCTTTCCCCGGAAAACCACTTTCTCTTCCCCTTATTCCCTTGTTTTGTAAGTGTATTTTACGTTAAATACGTAAAAATACAGAATAAATAAAATATATTTTCTTACAATATTATCTGTGTTATACACTTTAAACTCACATGCCCCTTGATATTTGTTACACAAAACATAACTCCGTTTACTGCAATTGAAGTAATTTCACACAAACAAGGCACGAATGCTTCACTTAAGTGAAAGCTTATGTAAGATGCACCTTAATTTTAGTGAATTCAGGAATATTATGATTTGGTTTCCTTAAGAAATATTAAAGAAATTAATGATTGGTTAATCAACATTATATGCACAGTATGGTAATGTTTAGGTAACTATGCATGGCTCAAGCTACTGGCGAATCTGCTTTTCATCATCACCAGCTCTATGTGCCCCATCTAAAGAGTCTGCTTGCTTGCAGGGTATATTGTCTTAGTCCCTTGAGCATCATTAGTGAAAATCAGCTTTGTTAATGTAAGTAAGCTACAGTAAACAATACGTAAAAGTCTTTATCTTTTTTCTTATATCTTCCTTCAGTCTTATATCTTCGATGTTTTGAACCTATCATATTCTTATTTCCTCCATAGAAATATTTGTGCCCTTAAAATAGTTAATATTTTTTTTGATCGCATCACAAAGTAATAGCTTTTCTGTCCGCGGAATATTCAATCGACTAAATTGTAAGATGCTGCCGACTTTATATTCAAAAGGTTGCGTCGCAATTTTTTTGGTTTAATAAGCAACATTTTCAATCTGGCCTTTTTATATTAATAAAAACGTTACAAAAATAGTAATTTAGATTATTATTATGAGATCGAGACAAACGTCCGAATGTTCAAATGACACTCAAATTTAAGCGTCACTTAAAATCTAACTAGCGTCAAAATTAAAGATCTCCGTAGAGTATAGAGTTTAAGCGTGGACTTAACATGTGAGACGCTCTTAAGTATTTGAGTGGCGTTTGAAAAGTCTATGAAAATATTATTTATCTCTACTTATTCAAACGGTTTCAACCGTTTATTTATTTTAAATAAAAAAAACACGGCATTAATATTTTATGAAATATTAGACCTATTTACAATATGTGTGTTCTGTTTAATGCCTATGTTTATTTTTAGAAATACCTATATTAATTAAGTTTCTCTTTGTTATAGTTTACAGTTAAATGAACATATTTATCCAAAGGTTTTGTTAGTATTATATTTGAAAACTCTATTCCTGATTTCACGTTCGGTCTGGTATGTAACGATTTGGTTGAATAACTTTCTACTAAAGTCTGTTCAATATACCGTTACGTACAGAAGTATTAGGAAAACAGTAAAACATTTGTTTTTCGTCCAAGTATAGTACATATATTTTATTTATTAGCCGTATTCACGGAACTAATATTATTGTAAAAAATTGTAAATAATACTGCTAATACTTCTTTTGTACACTCCTAGAGTTTCATTGTAAAACGGCACTGCGGTCTTACCTCAGCACATGCCGAATATACTCCTTTTCTTTTATGAATATTTTTTTTTGACTTGATAAGAATAATATGCATACCATCCAAACCTCTGAAATGTTTTAAAGGAATTAAAAATGTTGGGATGTATTACGGTACCTATTATCGTATTGGTAATATTGGACATCTTAAACCCTACGGCTACATTAGACCAATGTCACGCAAAAAAAGGCCTTACGCCTAAGCAATATCATCGTTTTTTCCGCGAACTCGGTCTAATGAAGCCATAGGGTAAGGAAACAAATATGGCATATAATTATGAAATGCTGTGTAATCTAGTTGCAAGTATTTCTTATACCACGACACAAAGCTGGAAATGTTACGACAAATTTCGTTTTCAAGCATCGTTTGTACCTACTTGCAAAATAGAAGCCAAGCTTTCTGTCTTGGTAGAGTAAATTATATCTTTTTTGGAATTCTGCTTATTATTATTATTTGAAGAAGTTTAAATCTAACCATACTTGCGTTCCTTTGTTTTTTAAAGATGCTTAATATTAGATTAAGTACCTGGATAAGATTTTAATTCCGAAAAAGTCCAGTTATAAAATTAAACAGTTTTTTAAAAAAAAAAAAATTTTGTTAAATTGCCACGACGTATTTGTATAGTTGTTAAAAGGAAACCACAGTTAGCGCTAACGAATGTATAGACGTATGGAAATAAAAAATATACGTTTTGAAAACCGAGGGAATATGAAAAAAATGAAATATTTTTGCACGTAAAAATACAGTTAGAAGTGAGACCACGATTCCGCTCGGAACTGCGGAAAAAACTTCTAAATGGACTAACCACTTCCCCGGGGGCCGTATTCCTTCTTACTACGCCAATTACTATGTACCTTTTTATTTTAAAAGTTGCCTTTGTTTTGGATAAACCGAAGAAAAGTATAGAAGTTGTTTTCTTAAAATACAGAGTTAGAAGTTATTAGATTGACTTTTGTTTGCTTCTTTATTTGAGAAATTAACACATCATCTAACATTCACACGAGTGCTTTTTCAGTGCCAACTAAAAACGCGTTAAGGTAAATGAAATGCACATCAATGCATAAATGCATCCATGTTCACACGGCGACTCTATTAATTTTTTTATCGTACTACGTTGGATGTTGAGCGCTGGGCAAACAAACAAGAGTCACTTTACAGCAATAATATGAGCGAAGGCGTTAAAATTGGCTAACGCCGACGTTAAGGTTGCCTCCGTGTGAATGCAGGGTGAGGCTCATACAATTTGCGTTATGAAAAACTACACTTAAAAAGTCAGTATAAAAGGATACGACTCTATCCTAACTTCCTACTACCCATAACTTCTTATATCAACAAGATCTTATAAAATTCAACAGAGTAGATATAACTACAAATACTTTCATAAAGTTTAGTACGCATAGCGTTTTGTTTTACAATATACATCGTATTAGAACACAAAGTGTAAAGAAATAGCATACTTTTAATGTTGGAATTGCAGTAAAGGATAAAATGCAACGTGTCGTCCCTTGTCGCGGATCTAAATCACCCGAACGTTAGCGCATGCATTGCAAAACAGGTATTACACTACAACATGTGCATACTGTTTAAATGGAAAAAAAACATTTATACTTTTAACACATAAAAGCTTTTATAGCGTATCCGTCTCCATTACTTTAGTCGAGTGAAGAAAAAAACAAAAAAATACCCTACATTTTTATTTTTTTAATTTCACATTAAATTCACGGGCACATATACAATAGTCGATCCGGAAATTAAAAAAAATATTGATATTGAAGCGTTGAAACTGTAACAAAACAAACACAACGCAAGCCAGATGCGTAGACCGCGGATTCTATTTGGTACGGTCTTTCCACAACTCTCTCGTATTCATCTTAAGTAATTTTTTTTCATTACAATACGTTGTGTATTCAGTTATATTTATCGAGTCAGTATCAGTTTCGATTAAGATAAGTAAAAGTCTATTTCGAATCGTCGCGTAAAATAGACATTCGAATGTCATTGTGAAGCTGAGAAGTATGCGATAGAAAACATAAAGGTCTCTCCGAAGATCTTACGTAACATTCAAGATACACGAGCCGAATATTGATAAGCAACGTTTTACGATACGCAATATATTTCATATTCAAGTCGTTACGCTCACCAAATTTAATATTTTATATCTTACTAGCCGAACCCGGTATGCGTTGCAATGCCAAAAGTAGAGATATACAAAACTAGTTGTTGCGCGCGACTTAATCCGTGCGGAATTAAAAAAAAGTAGCTTTTGTCGTTCGAGGACAATGTAACTTCTAAATGGTGAAAGAATTTTTCAAATCCGTGCAGTAGTTTCGGAGTAAACAACGCAAGCAATAAATCATATATTTTCTCTTTGTAATATTAGCTCAGATAACGTCATTGTTGTTTTGAGACGTACTGTTTGGGAAAAAAGACAATACTCGTAAGTGTCATGGTAATCAATACCCATAGTCTAAATTTTACGTAAAACAACACTTCGTTTTCTAAAGTAAACACACCACCTATAATAAAAGGCATCATACCTCTATTAAAACTTTTGCAAGTTTTATATCGCCACTAAAAATATTTTTATTGACCTATTCAAGAAAATTAATTTTAAACTTTTCTTACAAAATCGTATTGCCTCAACATAAAAATTAAGTTTTATTTATAGGCATACTTACTTCTTTAATTAAATTAAAATTATAAATAAAAAAACACGTCTAAACAAATGAGTATATTACGGAAAACAACTTTTGAAAAAAAAAGGCAATAGTAATAGACGTAGAAAGAAACAGCCGCGAGGGAAGTGGTCAGTAGATTTAAAAGTTTTACTACAAACGCAGACCGCAATCCCATTCTTACTTTGACCTGTATATTTGTTAAATATTTCATCTGTACTTTTTATTAAAAAGACTTTTATTATAAAGCATGAAGTGTTTTTATTGCTACGTGTTTTCGCTATTTTATTAAAGGATGAAACGCATAATAAGAAAGCAACTGTAATTATCAAGAGGGTTCTTTAAGACATAGTTATAGAAATAAATGTGCTTTCCTTTTAGGATCGAACGCCACACAGCAAACTATCACTTTATGATTAAGCTTTAAATAATTCAAACTTTCGTGAGACATCTTTATAAACTAAAATTACGCGGCTAAAAACGCGTGAGTTTTAGCCGCTTAATTTTAGTTCAAGACTAGCTGTTGTGCGCGACTTCTTCCGCGTGGAATTATATAATATAGCCTATGTTACTCGGAGATAATGTAGCTTTCTAATGGTGAAAGAATTTTTGAAATCGGCCCAGTAGTTCTTGAGTTATTTTAATACAAACAAAAATAAAAAAATACAAAGTTTCTCTCTTTATAATATTAGTATAGATTACGTATGTTGCTATGAAAATTACATTGTTAGTGTCAAATGATACTTCATCTAAAACGCTAGGAAATATATTTCAAGTATTGTACATCATAATATTAAAATCTTTACGCAAAGCTATTATCATTTTAAAACCATGGACGCAAAATGTCAACGGATTCGACAAACATAATTTAACGCATGTACGCAATCCTGCGACTCATTTGGTCAGTATATCCCAATACACTGAACAATCATGCCCTACAAATTACATTTTATATGTAATCAAGAACAACGTCAATCAACCAAACAAGTGATAAACCTTCATAAAGGAGAGTAAATTAGGAGGAGTAAATGAGAATACAATTATAGTGAGGTTTCAATTTGGACTTATGTTTACATTTTACCTCTGAGATAGAATTTTCATAATTTACTTGACAATAATTACATACTTCTGTACTTACGTATGTCGTAAAAGATATCGTAAACACTTCAATTTGGATTTGAATTAAGTATGAAGCTAAACCTGTATTTTTCCATTATATTTAATATTTTTAAAGGTAATTTGTTGGTGAGATTTCATGGTAAGAGCAAAGTAAACCCGATTCGCTTTTGTGGCTGGCGTCAGAGTGCAAAGTAAACCGCTGCACTTTGCATTAGTATCCGGTTTAACTCAGTGTATTTAATGTTACACATTTAGATCACACGCAGAGCTTACTTTTTTATCAGACTTTATTTAAAACTAGTGACCCGCCCCGGCTTCGCACGGGTGCAAATCGTTATAATGCTGATACTAAATACTGCAGCGTTTGCAATGTAAGCGCTAAAAATGTGTTAATTTGCGACATCATATAAAAAACCCCTAAATTATCAGTGTTACTCTACTATATTGTGAATGTATTATACATGAAAACCTACCTTATAAATCACTCTGTCTATTAAGAATAAGGATTGATAAAAATGCTAGCTCTTTAAACTAAGAAGATGGATTTACCGAAAGATGATAATAGACGACAGAAATGTTGGATGATACGAGTAGATAGATTTTGAAGACGGAAAGCGGTTGACTGACTCAACCGTTGACTCTCAAGTTGAAAGATAAGACAAGCAGATATGTTTTTTTACATGTAAAAGGTTTTAAAGCCATAACGAGTTAGAAGTAGTAATTCAAAGGTATGTGAGTTTCGGAAGATGTAGCGCATCATGGGTCGAACTTACTTTACTTTACTTTTAGTAGTCTAAAAATAAAGACTAAAACATACACTACACATGTGATCTCAATATTAAGTTTAAACTTAAACAAATGTTACGTAGTAATATTTTTAACGAAATATGATACATACTTTACTATACTTATTTAGTTAGATTAAAATACATATAAAAAAACTATCAATAGAATATTTTATTCAAGAAGCCTAGACACTTGAATTTGAATGAGAAATAAAGTTATGATCCAACTTATTGGTATTCCTTCGCTTTATCTACAACTTTTATATCGAATGTAATTTGAATTCACTTACTAATATCTTATTTGGTACTCATATAACATTATATTGATTGTCACTATTGTTTTTTTACAATTGACTATTAGGGAAAATTATTCAGGCTTAGGATTTTGTGAAATGAACATTTTATTGTTACTTTATGCAGCCTAATGATGGTCGTTCTTAAACTGGGTTCTTATGTGTTTGTATATAATGCTTTTGTAAATAAGTTTTAATATTAAAACTATTGAATACAGGCCTAAGATTGCAGACATACTGACGTAGACTGTTTAAAATTTGGGACGTAATCTCTTTCCTATAAGCTATGCAAATTAAGGTTTTGGGTTTAAAAATTATGCTGACTTTACTATACGCGCGTTTGGTCTATGCTTTTGATGGCTACTTACTTTTTTATTTATTTTAAGACCACTGTCATCTGCTCTTTCTATTCACTTGGGTACTTCCTTCCTTGTCCTTTAGTACTATTATTGAAATTAGAATGTTATAACCAAATTGAAACGATGTATTTTAAAATATATTGTTATTTACCTGTCATGGACAGATGTTATGTTTCAATTTTTGTTTGAATTTCATCTTACATTGTTGCATAAACTTTCCTTTACAAGTACTATGCAACTACCGGCGACGGCGTGCATTTGCATGCAATACCGCTGCGATGCGGAATAAAGTCCCTTTCAGGAAAAATACTTTGCTACTTCTTTTATATTCAATGTTCCCAAAACAACTTTATATCGTGTCAGACACACGTTGATATTATTTCTCCCTCTCCAATTTAGATGGTAATATAACTAAGAAATGGTTACTTCAGCGCTAAACTATCAAAATTATGTGTAACTTAAGTATAACTAATTTGATTTTACTCGTATTCTTGTCAAAGTATACCTACTAAAATCTTACTATTTTACTATACAATTAATAGTTTTACACTCATATGTTTGGTAAAATAAATAAAAAAAATTAAAATGTAAATTTTAACAAGTATATGGCAAAATGTCAAAAAAACTAACTAACTACTCGATAAACAGTAGAAATTATCAGTTTATGTGAAAATTTCTTTGACTTTTAAACTGAGAAAATTCGTGCTAAAAGGAAGCTTGCGCTATAAGCAAAAGTAAACACATTTTTTTTTACTTTACCCTAAAGTTACTTAATCAACGTTTTAAGTTAAAACAGTAATAAAACTATTAATCTAATGACTTTAAATTTAAGATAGTACAAAAGCACTAAGAAAATTAGGTTGTCACATAAATTCTTCAACCTTTATCTCATTTATTAGAAACTGCGACAAGGGAAAGCTTGCTTAAGCCTCGTTGTTACCTTAAAAATAGTCGATTCCGCTCTTAAACACAATTTTAGTAACAATATTATTAATATAATTTGTAGACCCTCAAAACCAGTTTTACAGTTGTTCTTCATCTATCCGCAAGTTCATTACTGGCGCGTATTTTGCGTGCGGGCAGGTTTTGGATCACTCCAGCATTCCCAGCTCTACATAGAACCCCAGCGGCTCTTTTATGTTGCTGGTGATCTCTGGGGGCGATCTTGGCGTTCCGAGAAATTTAACCCTGTGGTTGTAAGAAAAAAAACAGTTTTAAAATAAAAAAATTAAGATAAAATTCAAGTTCGATCAATTCAAGAAAGATGATTTAAGTAGTACAATACTTAATGGAATTAAATTAAAAAAAATAGTTTAGCATATTCGCTATGGTCTGGTTGTCTATTGTTGTCTCGAGCATCACGACATGTTGCCAGTCGTGTCAGACGTCATG
The DNA here is from genome assembly GCA_013186455.1 of Papilio dardanus tibullus. Taxonomy (NCBI): domain Eukaryota; kingdom Metazoa; phylum Arthropoda; class Insecta; order Lepidoptera; family Papilionidae; genus Papilio; species Papilio dardanus. The sequence continues at coordinate 432,074 of QDHC01003250.1, forward strand.
CCCGGCGAGAGGCGGTGCGCGTGTTGGGTACGATTATAGACGTGGTGAAGTGATGATATACCCCTAGGACTGGAACATTACAATACGTATTACAAGTTCTATTTGTAACAAAAATAAAACGTTAAGTATAAGCGAGTCGTAAGAAGTGAGACGCGAAAAGCGTAGCTTATGCTAAGTATTCTTATAGAATAGTTCCCGGGAAAATATACAATGGAGATTTCATGCCACGGCAATGTTGAAAGCTTTAAGGAGAACATTAAAAGGACCTTGTTGAGTTCAAAGTACTTACAATAAAGTCAATACAACTTTTTTATCATCTTTGAAAATTTTATATACATGTATACTTTGTATGTCATTTCTATTGTCTACGATAATATGCGGCACCGAAGGAAACCAGAATAAGTATTATTTTAAAATAATGCACAATTTACTCACGGCAAGGTATAGGTGCAGTTTCTTCATTTTCCAAGAAACGCTTAATCATTATAAAAGTCGGACAACGTGGATAGTAAGGAAGATGAATGCCTTATTATAAATTATTTTTCTATTTAACCATACTGAAAGTGCTATAAATTAAAAATAATTATTTTAGTATTTGTCTAAAAATCTAGGTTCAAATATAAACTTAAAATATGAAATAGTTAATACTTGAATATTTTGATCCATACATCTGAACAAAAATTACAGTTTGACAATTTATCTTTGAAATTTAATAAATATCGCGACTCTGTTAATTATTGTTGTGTTCACAATTTGTCTACATCAATTACAAATTCACTAATTTGGCAAATATTTGCCGAAAAACATACTAGAAATCGTATACTTCTAAAACGAAACATACTCTATTTACAAGATACCTTTAAATTCTTATATTTAGTACGTAAGGAAATTGAACTAAAAAGAGTATTACTTTACCAACTAAGCGGGCGGCAGTTCATGTAAGCCTTCAGTGAGTTAGTATACCGGAAATGATCCTCTCTGGACCGCAATTATATTTCTTTGTGCTCGACTCGCCGTATGGACAACTATTGTGGAGATCTTACCCAGTGATTTATACTTATAATGCCATTTTGTTCTGTAATATTTTAGCAGATATTTCTAATACGTAACAACTTTTTATGTCTCACATTTTCTTTGCTACGCCTAAATTAATAATGCTTAAAAAGTTACTGTTAATTAGTTAAAGTGGATCATAAAAACGAATGCGAATGGATTCCACTATATTTAATGCCAAATTTTCCTATATACAGTCAAACCTGGATTAGCGAGAAACCTCTATAAGTGAGAGTCATTTTTATTTCGTATTTAACTTCTGTTTACTAGTCTGTGGTACATGCTCTCTCTATTACGACACGCAATTATCCGCAATGTTAGCCGTCTAATTAGATAATCTGTGCCGATTACATTTTAATGTGACATTTAATTAGATGCAATTAGAGTTCGAGCGGCGATAGCTCGCTATTGCATAATTTGCTAGTAGCCTACGAGTATACTATTACCATTACTAGCACTATTTACAAATTACTATTGAGTATTAACGGAAACATGATTAGTAAAGTATACTTAACATAACATACCGGTAACGCTGCAATGCCGACCC
>QDHC01003250.1:434466-453231 GCA_013186455.1 Papilio dardanus tibullus
CGACTGTATTTGACTTCTATTTACTAGTTTGTGGTACATACTCTCTCTATTACGACACGCAATTATCCGCAATGTTAGCCGTCTAATTAGATAATCTGTGCCGATTACATTTTAATGTGACATTTAATTAGATGCAATTAGAGTTCGAGCGGCGATAGGTCGCATAATTTGCTAGTAGCTTATACTATTACTATTACTATTGAGTATCAACAGAAACATGTTAGTAAAGTATACTTAACATATCATACCCGTGACCCCACCAGCGTTAGGGAGAGAGACCCATAACCCAGTAAATATGCTCAATCAGCCACAATTCTTTCTTTACAGCTATACAATAAATAAAACCATAGTTAGTCATCAGTTTCCTTAAGATACTTAACATTTATAATATACTACCATTGTAATGTCTACGCTACCAGACAGAAAACAAGAAGATAGTTCCGTGGACCGACACTTTATACTCTACTAAATGTAGTTCGGTGACGAAAATAGATACTCCGCTGAATGTTTGGTGTAGTTCGGAGGTAAACTTCGACAGAGGTTCCTGTTACTTTACGAATACAAGTTTAATGCTGGTCTCCTTTGGAATATAATAGCTCTAAGTAATTGTTATTTCTATCCCAATTAAGTAAAAAGAGAGGAAAGCTTATAATAAGCGATTCAAGTTCCGCAAGGAAGAGAACTCGGTTAAGCAGTCAACACACGGAAAAACTTCGCTGGCACCACAGCGTGCTATACGCAGCCGGAATACAATTTTCCTTTATTTTGTATTTCACTCTCATTTTGTACGTATATACGAGTATTTTTCTCTTGTTTGGCATTTAATTCCAAAATGTATATACGAAATCAATAGAAGTGGCTAAAATATACCATTTTTTATATTATAGTACATTACTGCAGCGTGTGAATATAGACCGAGGCGAATCCAAACACACGTACATAAGTCCATCAATGCCCAGCTGCGGCCAAGGCTTGTATAAATTCTCAAGTAAAACGCGGAAATGAAGAATTCGACGAACAACTATTAACAACAGTTTTTTTACGCGCCAAAGTATTATTTTCTCTAAACAGCTTTCTATGTGCAAGCCAGTTCGAAATTTAAATGTAACCTTTGTAAGTTACCTCTTTAGTCGCCATGTTACGAAGTAGAAGATCGTTCTATTTTTAAATTACACGACAAATATAGTTTTACGTGATAATTTATTTGCCCGTTAAAAAAAACAGATATGGATTTAAATGCAACTATACTGCTGCTCGACCAATACAACAAGTTCGATTTATCCTGAAGATGGTTGTCAAAATAATGCAAGCATGTTTGAGGAGGGGCGATACAAATGTTAGTAGGCAGGGTTAAAGCCAAAGGCAAAAACAAGCATACGTAGATGTATGAATGTAAAAAGGTGTGCCAAAATCTAATACGTCATTTCTAGCTTTCGCTATGGACCTTTTTTAGCAAGCAAAATGTTAATAGTATTCAGAAATATTACATTTTACTATGTGTATAAAAATGTAACTTTATATTTGACATCATATTAACAATGATAAACGTAGTTGATAAATGTATGACAAAGAGTTAAGTTGATTTTTGTTATCTATAACAGTTGCACTGTATGGTCATTCGAAGCCGGCCCGTGGCAATTTGCGATACCGTCCGAGATAAATGAGACCGCTTTCATTGCTGGAGCTGAACATTTGCTTAAATTTGTAAACAGGTCACGTTTACAAAGGAAATAGTTTATTTAATCCAGCGCCTTTTTGGACATTTTGTGATCGTCATTTTTAACTCGGACTTTGACAGTATTGAAAATTGAGGTTATGAACTAACGAATAATTTTACTTCAATGCGGTAGACTCTCAATTGTTACATATACATTTATGGAATACATTAAATACATTATTAAAACTATTTTACTTATTCATAAAATGTGTAAACTACTTACCCTCTGACGCAGCGACGTCGACGTGACCACTCCGTACCCAGGACAAACGAAACGACTAGTTATAGTTTGAAAATTAAATTATTTGCAGAATATAAATAAATTAAAAAAGGCACATTCAGAAGTAAGAACAAAAGTAAGACCTTAACTCCCTTATTCCGTAAAAATGTATAAACTATTGCGATAAACGAGGACCAATAAGTCGTCGATAATACGATACTGGAGGACACTTGGAACTAAATAAGATAGACCAGGGGTATCATTGGACCAAATTATGTATCATAAGAAGTACCAGGAACAAGGATGTTCCGTATTTTGGAATAAATTTTATGAATGTACCAGTACCAAACGTAGAAAGTACAACAGTAATAACGCTGATTCTCGTTTCGGAATAAACCGATAATTGATTAAATTATTAATATTTTAGTTAATCTTCACGTTTTAATAAACAAAATGAATATTCTTATGCAACGATCAAGACGCAGAGAGCTGTTAACGACCCGTTGAAAAATATTAATGAATTTTTCATTATTTAAAGAAAGTTTTTAATTAAAGTTTGCAGCTGGCTGTAAGACAACTAAGAATAAATGATGACTTTCAATTAAAAAAAAGAACTTTCGAGTCTCGAGGAATGAGGAATAAAGTAAAAGTATTTAATACATTGTTGCTAGATAAAACATCTGAAAACTTGAAGTAGCAAAGAGTGTATTCAGTCACACCAAACTATGTTTTTCTACGGTATACTATTCGGTATTTGATTTGGCACGTAGATCACAAAGATACTGTTTTGTTCAGCGTGCCAACTTATGTATCAAACGGAACATTCCATTTTCCGTTTTTAATTGTTGAAAATGCGTTCCAATGCCAGTGTACCAAACCAAATAAATTAAATATTTCAAACAACAAAATAAATAATTTATTCCCTTGTGATTATTATGAAATCTTTCTGACGATTTCTATCCTCCAACTTTGAAACAAATGACATTTAATATAACCGCCTCTCCACAGCACGTCAACTCTGCTCGAAGTAATATAAACGTCAGAATTTAGATGAAAAATTTATTACATAGAGATATTTCCCGTCATTCTATAGTTTTACTATATTGACTTGATTCTTGATTTCATACTATTTAGTTCAGTTAGTAACTAATTCATATTCAGAATAACGTTAAATTTAAACTAAACCTATATTTACATTAAAAACAATAATAAAGAAAAGAAAAAACAATTCATAATGTTTTAGGTATTAAAATAATTATCTTAAACTAGCTGTTGTTCACGTCTTCACCTGCGTGGAATTAAATAAATATAGCCTATGTTACTTGGGAATAATGTAGCTTTTTAATGGTGAAAGAATTTTTGAAATCGGCCCCGTAGTTCTTGAGTTATTTTAATACATACAAAAATATAAAAATACAAAGTTTTCCTCTACAGAATTTTAGTATATATAGATTATAATTGATTCAAGTGCGTAAATTCAAATAGAAGACCTTCACAAACCTGTGTTTAATTTGCATGACATAAATTGGCTGTTATTCTATTATGTTCGAGTATTTGTATTATTCGAGGAGGTCTACCAGGCATCTTCAATTACTATCGTGAATTGGGAATTTCAATTATATTAGTCTACGGACGCTCCGCTTGTTTGATTGGAATTGTGATGATAATTAATATTTACATTGGTTCATCTACGCGGTTAATATAATGAGAATATAATCATTTTACAACGATAAAACAACATTTAAAAGGTTAAACTCACAAAATTAATTAATAATGAATTTTTGGAAATCACTTCCCAAGTTTTTTTTTTTAAAAAAGTAGCGAAAGACGATATATGACTTTACTTCTTCTTTACTAAACTTTAAAATGACAAATCAAGTATCAAGTAACGATTAGGCATTCAGGAATGGCAATTAATTGACTATGCGAATAGAATGTGACTTCTCAAGAAGGACTACAGTTCACCAAGAGGACCAGAAACTGCTCATGCTTTCCTACGAACTCTCTCATTCGATTATTCTCCGCACTCCTCAACATCTCCTACATATTTTTCTTTTTATTTTAAGTATTACTAGAAGTATCTACATTTTTTTATTCTGCTATCGTATTTTTGCAAGAAATATTTTCTTTATAACCTTTGCTTACATTTAAGAAATTGTATTATTGATCTTAATTTAATTAAAATGTTATAATTTCATATTTGATTTAAATCTTTTAATTAAAATCTTACAAATTTTAACCGCCAACAGAATAAGGATGTAATTAAGAAGTAAAAGATCCAATAAATTATGCAAAGATTAATTTAAGATTCAAATTGGAACAAGATAACTTAATAAATAACTTTACCCTTACAAAAAGACAACAAGATCCTCCGCTTGAAATTCAGACCCGAACCAAACTTTCTAATGACCACTCGCGTGTGAATATTAAACATGATTAGATAACTAATGTTACTCACTCACTCGAATTAAAAACACAAAGATCTATTCTATACGTTTTTAAAAGTAAAACTATTTTACAACGCGAAAACCTAAAACACAACATTTCACACTCGATACAACTATGACTTTTATTTTCTTTTTTCAATTCACCGTCAAAACATTTTTTTTTCAAACCGGCTAGTACTAACTTATTTATTTATAAGGTTAAGATTCTAAATGGCCAGTACCTATATGATATACTCTTGTCTAACACATAAAAACTCCTTTGTCAATGAGTGTGAAGACATTCCATTATTAAAGTTATTCTTGTTTTAAAAGTTTAACTTTTATTTAATTAATTTATAATTATGAATTGATTTTCTACGCGAATTACTTTTATCTGTAATTTAATGTAATTTAATTAAGAAAAGTAAGTATATTTATATTACGTGTAAGACTCCCATTTTAATTTAAATAACTAGAGATTTTTAATCTGTAATGTTTGTATTATTCTATGAGCATGTTTTTAATCTATACTCTTCTTCCCATTTCTTTTCTTCCGTGCAGACTCTTATTATTTTAATGTTTTGTTTTGTACAAACAGGTATACGGCAAATATTCAAGGAAAAAAAGTTTTTTTTTAAATGTTTACTAAAGCTAATAGAACTATAAATTAGACGACTGCGCTGGGCAGGCCATGTCACACGCATGGATGATAGTAGAGTTCCCAAACGCCTGTTGGAGAGTAAGCCAGATGGGCGAAGAGCACGAGGTAGGCCAAAGCTAAGTTGGTTAGATGACGTTGAACGCGATCTTAAAAATATCGGCGTCCAGGGCCGGAACTTAAGCCGAAGTAAAATCTCCGTTTTTTTCACAAAATCAGTTAAATGAAGCCGTATGGTTAGCATTGATATTTTAATAGTAAACGCAGTAGCCTTGTCTTGTCTCTAATTTAGAGACATCTTTTTTCTCGCTTAGTTCGTTCTTTCTCCAAAGAACCGCAGTACGCAGTATGAATTATAAATATATTGCGTAAAAACTTTTCATATTTTGGATACGATGGGAAATTGAGGAAGGAAACATTTTTAAGCTTAATTTAGAAGAATTCATAGTAGCAACGGCACCATGTAGGTATTTTAAGTAATACGCGTGTGTTCGACACTAAATGGATTGCTTTTATATGCATAATTACATCAATATATTTTATTGAGTAACCCTACGTCTTCGTTAAACCGATATTACGCAAAAACGGTCTCACGTCGAAACAAAACTTCCGTTGTTATCCCGAACTCGCTCTAATGAAGCCATAGAGTGAGAGTTACTGGATAAGTAGGTATGACGTCATCAACAAATAGTAAAAAACTTCTGTCAGAGGCAGTGCAGCTTCAATATTGTTCCGTACGGCCGGCTGCACTTTATTACAATAGCTGTCGCCTGTGCTTTATGAAGAACGAATGTCATTTGTTTTATGTTTGTACAGAGTTGTGTTTGAGTTGTTAACAGAATAATATTAGTACTAGCTTAGTGACTGGAAGGCGTGAAATATATATATTTTGTACAAACATAATCTATACTAATATTATAATGGGAGAAATTTGGTATTTTTGTATGTATTGAAATAACTCAGCTAATTAGTCGTTTTCAAAAATTCTTTCACCAATAGATAGCTACATTATCCTCGTGTAAGATGGGTTAAATTGATTAATTAACGCGCGGGGACGAATTCGCGAACATTTACTATTATTCAAGCCAAGTCAAGTTTGCAGATGTCTATGTGCAGAGGCCGCTTCGCTTTTTCAGCGTATTCAAGTGACCGCTTGCTCGTTTGCCACTTTGTAAGATAAAAAAAAGTACTGAAAACGGAGATATGATTTAATATACTTTGTGATGTATATGTCTCCGGCATTTTGATTAAACATCGGTATAGATACATTATTACTCGTATCCAGGAAAATACATGGCCGTTCAGAATTTTGGAGTTTTACTACTAGTTTGATTTCATTTAAAAATATAGCTTTTTTATTATGATTAAACAAGTGTTTCTTTTAAGAGCTCTCAAGATGTGGCCTTTTATAGCTTTTTTTGTATTCTTATACGTTTAACAATTTCTCAACATGAGTGGCAAATTCAGAAATACGCTCTAACATTAAAATGTTATTCAATGCTTTGGATATCATTGAAAAATGCCCCTTAATTTTGGACTAGTTAAGGTATAAAATTCTTTACCAGTCTTGTGAAATAAAGTTATAATTTTATAAACATGGAAGCACGCCTAGTACTTAAACCTTTATATCAAAAGTCTCATTTTCGACGGAAAAAAATTACAGTAATTTGTATAGAAGAAATTTCATGTACAAAATAATCTCAAAAATTATTTGAAACCTTGTGTCGAATGATTTAGGGACAAAATCCTAGCTAACGACTTGAATACTTATACTAACCTTTTTTACACAAGGCATGCGAATCTGAGACTGGAGTCTTGAAGCGACTTACGTAACACAATCTCATAGAGATTCGTACGTGCATCGTTGACGTATGAAATTATAAAGGGCAAGCCGCAACTATGATAGTTGTAATTGAAGGATTTATAGGAAGTTTTTATAATACATTACGCGCTGACTGACACAAGTTACCGGTTAAGCGTAATAAGAAAAGGGGCAAAGGAGCAACGGGAACACCATAGTGATCATCGACATCCACGGACATCATGGAGGAACCACAAATGCGTTGCCGGCCTTCAAGGAGATGGTACGTTCGCTTCTTGAAGGACTCTAATTCGCAGCGTTATGGAAATGACGCCGAGAACAGAACATTCCACAGTGCGGCTGTGAGAGGCAGGAAGTAGAAGCACGGTAGAGGATTGCCACCATCGAGTTCACCGAGCAGTTCTATATGAAGCATGTGGAATCTCGAGTATAGTATCAAAACTATGTAATAATTTTGTTATCTCGCTAATCAGATAAGTGGGATTAGAAATACCAATGACATTCTCTGTAGATATGAAACATGCATAAATAAACTTGTTATAATACAACTCGGTTCTGATTTATCTTATCAAAATAATTATAAATCTCATAGTGAAGAGTCGGGAGTGGTTTTTACATATTAATGTTTTGATATGAAAATGAAAATCTCATTAATATTTTTCACCGTCTTGTCTGTCTCGTCTGCCCAAAATGAGTTTACATTAAATATTTTACACTACAATGACTTTCACGCGAGGTATGTATTTTACAATAATTTTAATAACAAGTTACCTATAATTAAAATAATTATGATTTGCTTTGCAAACAAAATGTTTCCTGTTTATTAATTATTTTAATTGCGGTTAATAATATTTAATAGTACCATCTCTGATAATGTATGCATACTGATTTATGCTCGTATTTGAACATTTTGTATTATATTAAATTTATGTAGTGAGTTGATTATTCTTTCAACATTCTTTTATTAAAGTTTCACCCTGGAATTCAGTTAAGACTCAAACTTCTTCTATTTAAGGCTTTGTTTCTATAAGTGAAGGCAATCGACTATATAGTGCATGCTGTGACGTACACGTACGACTATGACGTCATCAGGATGTTGTAAGTACTTTAAATATAATTGCATTCACAGATTTGTAGAGACCAATCCAGCAGGTGGCGTTTGTAATCCAACAGTTGCGCCGTGCACCGGCGGATTTGCTCGCCTCGCGACTGCTGTTAGAGAGGCTTTGAGGCTTGAACCACATTCAGTGCTACTAAACGGCGGTGACAGCTTCCAGGGAACGATTTGGTATAACTTGCTGAGATGGAATGTCACCCAGGATTTTATGAATATGCTGCCACATGACGCTCATGTGAGTAACAAAGGTTATTACTTCATTAGTCAAATAGTTAATGGTACGGACATTACGTGTATTATGAGGTCTTAGGTTGGAATTCCACTGTTCGAATATTTTTATAAATTTACGTAAGTCTTTGACATAGTTGGGATGCTTACAAGATATATTCATGAAGCTCTTCTCCATTGTTTGATATATCGATATTTATTGTAGCTTTTACATTGATCTTTTAAATAATTACTCTAGGTTCTAGGTAATCATGAATTTGACAATGGTATAGAAGGACTTGTACCTTATTTGGAACATTTGACCTCAAAAGTTGTAGCAGCAAATATCATTGATGATTTAGAACCATCAATACAAGGTTTATATTACCCTAGTACTATCGTTGAGAGAAACGGAAGAAAGATCGGAATTATAGGTGTTATAATTTCGTCCACTAACGTATGTACTTCAAGCCAGTTTAGCTCATATTTGCAATGACTTTAGAGTTGATATTTATTTGCACAATACGTTTTAGGAACTTGCATCTACAGGACGTTTGAAATTCACCGACGAAGTGGAAGCTGTTAAAATGGAAGCAGAGAAACTGCATCAGAATGGAACTGATGTTATTATAGTTTTGTCTCATTGCGGAATTGATATTGACAGGTCGTACAAAATAAATACAACAAACGTTACAAGTAATTGGGTAATTTTGATACCAGATATCATTTGAAAAAATTATGCTAAAGAATATTTGCAGGGAGATAGCTCGAAATGGAGGACCGTACATAGATATAATTGTAGGAGGTCATAGTCACACTTTACTATACAATGGTGATGCACCACAAAACTCAACCTTCCAACCACAAGGACCATACCCCGTTGTAGTTTATCAAGGATTAAAACCAGTAAGTCATTTAGCTTATTTATGAAATACACTTTTCCTGGGAAATAATTTATATTATCAATTGCTTTGGTTTTCATCGAAATAAATATGATCAATTTTCAGGTATTAATCGTACAAGCAGCTGCCCATGCTCAGTACTTAGGAGAAATAAAACTACATTTTGATGATCAAGGGAACCTCGTTAATTGGAAAGGTCAGCCTCATTACCTCGGTAATGAAGTGATACAAGGTTAACAAAATTAAAGTATTTTTTTACCACGATAATTCTTATAGTTACTTCAATTTATAGACTTGAAGGGACTAGATGAATAAAGCACAAATGCGATTATTTATGGTTAATTAGGGATAACTAATAATCTGAAAAACTAGTAAGGTGATTATTAAACTGCGCCTGGATTACTTTATTTACTTAGGGATTTTCAAAGAAGGAATATTTTTATTTTATCGGTAAATCGGGTACTCTCATAGCTTCTGATGTACTGGCGAAGATAAATCAGTACCTTCCCGAGATCACGGAAATGGCTACGAGGAAAATTGGATCTTCCTTAGTTCATTTGTCATCGAGATGCGCTTGTTCCGAATGCAACTTGGGAAGCTTTATTTGCGACGCTTATATGGATGCAGTAAGTTTTGCTCGTTTTTCATTTGATTTAACTGTCTAGAGTTTTTGACCTGCAAATTAATAAACTAAGCAGTTTTGAGGAGCTGTGAATTATTTTAAAATCAAATAAATGAATAAAATTATAAAAATGCTGAGAATTGGTGATTTAACAGATGGTACCGAGAGCAAAAGGTGAGAAATGGATCGATGCACATTTTTGCGTCATAAATAGAGGAGACATTAGAGTGGACATGGAACCGGGAGGTCAGTATAATATAGGAAAGTTATATTACTTAGTTTATTCTTAAAGCGTCTCTTAATGACTGCGTTAAAGACGAGAACTACCATCTATTTATTCCTGCTATCGCTATTATATCCTAAAGGGGTTCTCAAAATTACTTTTTCTGTCTCTACAACGCAGCTTTTATGATCAGATTTATTCTCACGTAATCTAATTCTAATATATATTCTGTTGATTTTCAGTGATAACATTCGAGACAGTTTTGTTATCGACTCCATTTGAAAACAACATAGAGGTGTTCGAACTACGCGGGGACCATATTTTAGAGATGCTGGAATACTCAGTTGCGAACATACCTTTCCCGGGCGCGAGAATGTTACAAATTTCTGGTGAGGAGTTTACTTCTTTTAAAAAATGTTCAACCGTTGAAATAAATAATATTTAATTTAGTTACCTACTTGAATTATTAATATTATGTTGGCTACTTTTATTAAACTGAAACAAAATTAGAATTTTGGTTCATTAATGATATCGATCGTTTAGTTTACATTTCAAAAGACGGTTCTCAATAGAATATCACCTTGTGAGCAGTGTTCATATGAGTATTACTAAAGACTACATTACAAAGGTAAATTCGAGAATGGTCTTCCAAAAGTTTTTTTTATATACTTACCTAGGTATTCATCCTATCTTCAATGGATCTGAACCAGTGAATCAAAGAGTGAAAAATGTATCTATTCGCTGCATTGATTGTTCTGTACCGCGGTACGAGCCACTGGAACTCAACAAATACTATAGAATGATTGCTCCAAACTTTATTGCTAACGGCGGGGATGGATTCCATGTAAGTAATTTCATTAAAATGCAAGCTTCGTTTTATTCTTGAGTGAGAGAGAATTTAGTTACATTCAATTTTACGATACAAGTTAAAAGCACTTAGCAATTAATTCAAATTACTTTTTTTTAATAAGATAAGATAGAGACAAAATTATGAAACTTCTGATTTTGTTTCTATTCACCTCGCACGTCCCATTCACTGTTTTACAGAAATTGGTTAAGAATATATTAGTACATAGATACAATAAATTTCATGTAACTCAACTTTTTTTAAAGATGATAGCGGAAAATAGAAGAAACGTGGAAGTAATCGGAGTGGATTATGACTTATTAATTAGCTACATATCAAAACTAAGTCCAGTTTTCATAGATATTGATGGAAGAATACAGATACAAAATCCTTGTTCGAATTAAATGATTAACTTCTGCAAATAATTTAATTTTCTCAAACCTCCTTGGTTAAAAACTTAGTTATGCCTCTTATAATTTTTGAACAAATAAGAGATAGCATTATTGTTTTGATTGTGGTTTTCAGCAGTAGAAATTTACGGTTACCTCTACCTACAAGTAGTAGATAAACGGCGAATTGTCTTCACTTATTTTTAAAGCTACTCGACGCAAATAAACAAAAAGACTAGGCTAATTTATGTAAATGAGAAATTATTCTTTTTGGAATAAATTCATAATTTAATAGGCATAAAAGTTTGTATAACATTTAAAGTTTTTATGCCTGAGAAATTCCCTTAATAGAACAAAGTTGGATTTTGTCCCCAATTAATTTTGTTTTATGATAGGTGTTTCTATAACGACTAGGCCGTATTGTTGGCTTTATTGTCCATTAAATTAAGGACCCTTACTAAAATGCTAACAACTTATTATAATGTCCTGTTATTATGAGTATCATAATTTTTAAGGTTTAAAGTGGTACTTCTATGAGTGACAATAAATTACCATTTCTAGACCTATACGAAGCATTTTAAACTGGTAACTCATATTCAGTTTTAATTGTACAATTCGACTGTTCAGTTACAAAATAATTTGTCAAAACTGAGAACTGTACTGTTTTACCATACGTCTTCATTAGACCGATGTCACGCAAAAAACGGCTTGAAGTAAAATCTCCATTTTATCGCGAACTCAGTCTAATGAAGCCGTAGGGTTACTGGCAGTTATAATGTTACATACACACGTACGTCATAACTGTACAGTTTAGTTAAAACTGAAGGGGTGTAGTTGGTAAATTGATTTATACTGCTTTTATGATATGGAGAATATAACTTAAATATGTTACTGACAAACACAGTAGTTCGTGTTAAAGCAAAAAGGAACGAAACAACAAAAACGTACTAAGTTATCAAAGGATTTGCAAAAATATTTGAAGCTCTGAAAATTAAGACTATTAAGACTACGATATTGTATTAAGATGTCTATTGTTAATATTGTTATGAAAAAATTAAAAGAAACCATTGTAAAAATAATCTCTATTGTCATTGAAGATTTTCTATTAATCAGTACGAGTATAAAAGTACGCAATTTAAGATGTCTTTTGTTAGGCCTTTTTTATTATTTTACAAAGAATTAGGAATTATTACAAATAATTACGTTTATAGAATTTATCAGAAAGAAATGCCTATTTAATAATACATTGGTGTTTATTATTTAACATAAAATATTGATTGTTGAGCCATTTAGAATTATTTAAATAATTCATATAGCGCTATTGGATAACAGTAAAACTCATGCAAATCCTATATTTGAACGTTTGTTACTCGAAATAGGATTAAACATTCCGAAGTGGATAACGATTCGAGTAGAATTTATCTTTGTACCAATACTTTATATATAAATTGTATTGTACTGCGTATTTTCATATTATACAGTTCTCTATTTATCTATACTAATATTAGAAAGAGAGAAATTTTGTATTTTTGAACTTTTGTATTTTTGTATGTATTGAAATAACTCAAGAACTACTGGGCTGATTTCAAAAATTCTTTCACCATTAGATAGCTACATTATCCCCGAGTAACATAGACTATATTATTTAATTCCACGCGGACAAAGTCGCGCACAACATCTAGTATCTAATATTTTAAAGAAAGAATATGTGTATTTTTGTATGTATTGAAATAACTCTAGAACTACTGAGGCGATTTTGAAAATTCTTTCACCATTAGAAAGCTACATTATCTCCGAGTAACAAAGGCTATATTATTTTAACGCGTACAACAGCTACTTAGTAACAAATAGAAGAAAATAAGATCTACTATTAAATTACTACTAAATACACTTTCCTTCGTTCAAATTGCAAGCAAACATACGTGTGTAGGGTAAAATTTTCCCTAGTCGTCAATAACTGATTCCTTTACCTCATAAATGTGTTAAATGCGTACATCCATCCCCTATAAGAAAACGTGACGGGCGGCACTAAAGGTCCTATCTCGGATATTTGGTCAATCATTGGACCTTCCATAACTATGAAATAAGGTAAGTTACTCAACCTACTATATTATTAAATTCTATGAATTAATAACAAGAAAAATATTTAACCTTCTTATTTTCTCAGGTACAAATAAAAGGACTTCTTACTGATTTGATTTACTGAATATTTTCTTAATAAAGTAATTTAATTATGTGATCAAATTATAGGGCAACGATCTGTTATTTAAACCAAATAAAAAATAGACGTCGTGTCGTATCAGAAGGTCAAGATGTTGGCACAGGTAAAGAGGGTTGGAAAGGACTCCATCGACAAGGTTAAAAAACTATAAATTAAACAAGAAGATCTGAGCGTCTGAAGATCACAAGATAGTGGTTTTAATTTTTTTTATGTTATTAATTTTATACTGTCTTAGTAGAATACGGAGTAATTAATGAGGGCCCGGTCGAGAAGCGATATCTTGAATGTCGTTGCGTTTGACAGCGTCTTGTTAAATACTTTGATAGTTTACCCGCAGCTTCTTTATACAAAAGCCTTCTTTGTTATTGTTCAATGTCGTTCAAGAAAAATACGTATTTTATAAAAAATCTTTATTAATTTTTATATTTATAAAAAATGATCTTACCAATTTTTCGTTGTTCAAAGCTGTTGTGAAATATACAGTTTACTTTTCAGGAAAAGAGTAAACAAAATTTTCAAATTTTTTCAATTCAATAATGAACTGCTTTAACTTCGAAACTCTATTGGAAGACTGCCAGGAACGTCCAGCTTGGGCAATCACGTTTTCAAATATCAAACATTCCATATTCGAGGATAATTTCATTTTTAAGAAAATGTTTTTAAAATTTTCTGCTATTACGTTCGATATTAGACCATTTTGTTGAGATATAGTTATATTACTGGACGAGGTCAGCTTTATGTTTATTCTATGATAAAACCCGAGAATTGAAGTTTTTTATTGGACATTATAAGCTATCATTTTATACGCCGCGAATACAGACAGCAATAGTATTTTTTCTATATGTAGTTTTCCCTATTTTTAAAATTTAATTAAAAGGAATTCTAGAGTAGTTTTATACTTTTGTAAATTTAATTGAATTAACTATTTTGAAATGGTTATTACGTAGCGCACTGAATTATTTGAAAACTTTTACTAACTACAAGGTAAGTTGTAAAGTTCGTAAAACTTGCTTTTCCTGAACACGTTTTAATTCCTTATTTTAAATGAGCATCTGATAGAATCTTCACCATCAAAATGTAAGTAAACTATAATTTGTAAAGATATTTGAGACTACGCTGGCTCGGCCACCTAGAAATAATGGATGATGATCAGAGTGTTAAATGCGCATATTTGGGACGGCCGAGTGGTCGGCGCCCGGTTAGCCGTCCTAGGTATCGCTGGATCGATGAGGCTGAAGAAGACACAAGGGAGCTCCACGTCCGCGATTGGGTTGGCATGCGCGGGATCGCTAAGTTTGGAGAGATCTTGTCGGAGGCCAAAGCCCACTTCGGGTCATCGTGTCACGATAGTTACCTTATGTAGTTATTTTGAGACAAAATATTTTATAATAATTAAAATGTTTTTAATAGTAGACATGCACATACGTAAAAGAATCTTAAAGACACTATATTGTACAATATAGTTTTTATTCATTTGTATCAGCAATAAAAAAATATATTGTTCAAGTCCGCCAGTTAGATAGCAGACTTTTGTTATCATATTGATTTATAAAACACAATTTTATGCTCAATTTATATTGAAAGAAAAAAATATGTTGATAATTTTCCTAAGACTCTTTTCTTTTTTGTATAAAGAATAACTTCTTGTAGTTACATTGATTTAAGTAGTCTTTTTATTATGTAGTGTACGTTTCTAAGGTTGTGGCTGCGGAGGGCGGACGTAAGCACATTACTGTCATGTCCGGTACAAACGTGACCAGTTTCCTAATTCACCTTAAATCCAAGTTGTATTATAATAAGACATAGCAGTAAGAAAGTGGAAAAATACTCGTATGGAGTTGTTTTAGTCTTCTGAATTTTGAACATCTTTTTACTTAAAGGGCCTCAGGAATTATCGTACGCATTCGGTCAATTTTCTCTACAGATTATTGAAAATTTACTAGTATTATTGTAACAATTTTAATAAGAATTTGTTAACCATTCACGACGAACGATTCCGAGATCGGAGTTCCCTGCCCTTATCCGTCAGGATATAAGTCTATTATGGCGAAACAGACGGTAACAAGTCCAATTTACGTTGCATATTTGTTTATTTTACTATCTAACTTCCAAAAGGAGGAGGTTCCCAACTCAGCTGTATTTTTTAATATTAAACAATCTTAACGATGGCTTAGCTTGCTGTACTGTGTCGCACCTACGCCGTATGTAAAAGAGGAGACACATAAATAATGTGATACCTCGACCGGAATCAATTTTAAACACAAGGCCGCTGCAACGACGATAAATTTTAAGGAAATTACATGCCGAGCTTGGAATAGAGCCAATGCAATCTGCCATATTTCTAATGCTCAAGTTTTTGGATAATAGACATTGCGGTACTACGTACTTCTTTCACTAAAATTAAACAAAGAATAACACTTTATTTCCGTTCTTGAACGTATTTGTAAAGCGTTATAGTCTTATAAGTGGGTGTAACTCTTTCTCAAACGCCGGCCCCTCATATGTTATTATTCTGGTGTTGCGGATGTCCATGGATATCGATGATCATTCCGTTGTCCCCGCTGATTAATTGGTTCTTTATCCTACAAGTTGCCTGTAGTTTTTATGAGTTTTGCAAATCGAAATAGACTAGAAATTGATTGTTTGTGACATTCACACTTTTATATTTAACTTTCTATCGTTATGGCTGTCAATTTAGTCTACAACTGACCAGTTTTATGGAGTATCAAAGCGTACCGTTAGCTAATTTATTTGAATTTTAGTATCCTACATTTCTATCTAAAATATGTCAACAAAGCAGATTAAGCGCTTTACTGTTCAAAATCAATAGCTTCAATAATTAAGCGTGAAGCTGGCAGTCGACCGCTTGACGCAGGTCAAGCGACGATTAGCGTTGATTTAGAGTTACTCCAAAGTCATGATACAAATCGTTTAAACCATTAGTATTAGTGATTTAAATTAATTAATATATCTATAAACAAATTAGTAGTATTATGTATTGTTAACTTATACCGATAATAATGAAAGGATTTTTCATTAATTTCGTTTTTGGGTAAGTTTTACGAATGTCACTGACTATAGTTTAATTATATTTTTTTTGAGGATTTTTGCAACTAAGAACGAACGTGCTGCTTACCGAATTAAAATAGATATTAATTGTTCTTTGTATGGATATGTTCAGGAATAATTTAATGCAGAAAACTTAAAAAAAACTGCTAACTTTACTACGATTTCGTTAAAAGTATTTCAATATACGAGTAGTATTAAATTAGTTAAATAATCTATTAGAAAAAAATAATTTCATTATAAGTAAATCATACAAAAAATCAGTTTAACATAAAATACAAAATGCATATCAGGTACAAAGAAATATTGCGCGCGTGTCAACGCATACAGCGCGCGTTATGAGCACTCTGAAATTACCAGTGGGAAATGAAATTGACCAATCTGTCATCGGAATAACGCCTATTGCATTTAAGTGTTACACTACAAATGTTACGAGCAATCAATCTTCTACTAGAAGACGCTCAGTTTTAACTGTACAGTTCGACTTTTATCTTTATCTTATATGGATGAAAATAAGCACTTATTTTTTGTACAGTTGTGTTTTAAAACTAGCTGTTGTTCGTTGTGACTTCGTACGCGCGGATTAAAAAAAATTAGCTAATGTTACTCGGAGATAATGTAGCTTTCTAACGGTGAAATCGGTTTGCGAAAAAATACAATGTTTCTCTATTTATAATTTTAAATTGCATTACAATTTTCGAGCGTTAAGAAACGTAACTTACTAATATGAAATATTCTTAAAACTCTAATAGAAAATAAATATCTCTAAAAGTAATCTTCATTCAGGATCGAATGTTTAATGCTTCATGCTATCAAATGTCAGGAAGTAATGAAATTATATCGAGTTTACGATAAAAATGAACTCGTAAATATGTGATAACGTTTTTGAAGTCACCGTATATGAAGACACTCATAAAAAGTATTGTTGTGTTTCTCTATGAAAAAAAAAAAACAGAAATACACCAAAATCGTGTTAATAAACAAATTACCATACTATGAGTATAACATACTTTTGAGTTATGTTATTGTGTATAATATCAGCGGTAGTTAACAGGAAATATCACCCTTATAAGTAACAATTATTAATTTATTTGTTCCATCATAATTTTATAAGAATAGTTTGCCAGCACATCACCAGCTTACTAAACGTCCCCACCGAGGGGCTCGGAGCCTATTCAAGGGGTGATTAGGCCATAGTCAACCACGCTGGCCCAGTGCGAGTCGGTCGACTTCACACATATCTTTGAATTTCTTCGTGGATATGTGCTGGTTGCATCACGATGTTTTCCTTCACCGTAAAGCGTCGGGTTAATATGTACATATGAAATTCTTAAATCGAAAAACCCATTGGTACATGGCGGGATTCGAAACCAGGACCTGCAGGTTACAAGTCAAGAACTAAAACCCCTGGGCCACCGACGCTCTATATCATATAGTATGCCATGATTGTATAAAATCTAACTTTATTTCAATTTAAAAACATTATTTTGAACATATTATTAAATAATTGAACTATGTTGTACAAAAGGCTATAAATTTTACTTCACATTAAGCCACTCCCAACATTTCAATCAGAATTTCTCCCATAAATTTTAAGGATTGACAACTTGAGTGATGGGTATGAGTTCACGCCTGTCGTCTTTGCTGGCAATCTGCCAACCAACGTGAAAATCGAGATAATCAGGAAGCAGTAAATATATATTTTTTACAATCTTTTTTTTAAGAATATATCGTTAATTTTACAACAAACTAATTATTTAAATTTAAATAAAAAACGAAAAAAAAAGTGTTATTATTTTTTTTTTAAAGCAATTGCACAGAATAGAAAAGATTTATAAAAAAAAATGTATTGTAGTACATGGACAAGATAGAGTTTTAAATTTTAATTCTATACATAATTTTAGAAATTAAAAAAAATATTTGTTTGATATTATTTCTCATATAAATGCCAATAGTGTTGGGCTGGCAAAACTCGTACGAAGTACATTATCATAAAGTGAGCGTTCATGCAAATATTGAGTCGCTCTCTACCAGACATCCATTAGCATAAGACGAAATAGGACGCGTAGAGTATTCCAATTGAATATCTATGAATCTTAATCTATGGCCTAGTATAATATTTAGTAAACCCGGTCACCAAGAGTTAGTACCAACGTAGTAAAAATGGACTTTACACCTAGCTATTAAGGCTTCAGTCAGTTTAACAAACTTCAACTATCTTTGGTTTATTCACAGAATAAACAAATGAAGTTTTCACATAAGAACTTCAAGCAAAATATAAAGTAAATGTTTCAGATCTCCATTTTACAGACAATTATCAATACACAT
>QDHC01003250.1:454160-479765 GCA_013186455.1 Papilio dardanus tibullus
AAATTTTAAGGATTGACAACTTGAGTGATGGGTATGAGTTCACGCCTGTCGTCTTTGCTGGCAATCTGCCAACCGACGTGAAAATCGAGATAATCAGGAAGCAGAAAATATATAAAATATATTTTTTTTACAGTCTTTTTTTTAAGAATATATCGTTAATTATACAACAAACTAATTGTTTAAATTAAAATAAAAATAATATAAAAAGTGTTCATATTTTTCTTTTAAAAATGCCATATTACAAAATGGAAAATATTTTGAAGAAAAAAAAGTACGTGAACAAGATAGAGGCTTTCTATACATCATTTTAGAAATTAAAAAAAATATTTGTTAAATATTATTTCTCAAATAAATGCCAATAGTGTTGGGCTGGCAAAACTCGTGCGAAGTACATTATCATAAAGTGAGCGTTCATGCAAATATTGAGTCGCTCTCTACCAGACACCCATTAGCATAAGACGAAATAGGACGCGTAGAGTATTCCAATTGAATATCTATGAATCTTAATCTATACCCTAGTATAATATTTAGTAAACCCGGTCACCAAGAGTTAGTACTAACATATTAAAATTGGACTTTACACCTAGCAATTAAGGCTTCAGTCAGTTTAATAAACTTCAACTATCTTTGGTTTAATCATAGAATAAACAAATGAAGTATTCACATGAGTACTCCAAGCAAAGTAGAAAGTAAATGTTTCAGATCTCCAGACAGACTATTATCAAAACATGTTTCCGTCCCTTTCATCATCATTGACTAAACTGAGACTACAATCTTTATTAAAAGTGTCACTGCTATTGTAAGCAACGGTTAGCTATTTTCGCCTGCTATATTTTCAACGCACATTAAAAAGCGTTGAAATATAACAAATGCATTTCCGTGTTTCTGTACAAAGGGCGGGGCTTTTAAATCGCGACGCTTTTTTTATCGCGTAACATTACATTTTGAACGTTGGATGAACGAAACACTGATGTCTTTAGAGTCGTAATGACTTGGAACCTTAAAAAAGCGGTAACTCCGACGTTAAGAAAGCAACCGTGTAATGCAAGGTATTATAAAGTTAAAACTTGAACAATGAGAGCTATTTATGTTTATACGCTAGAGATATGCTAATTGCGTCTAGTGTTAATGATCAAGTACTATTAGTCGTCAGATTTACGCTAATGATATCTTTCAGACTAATTACAACGGGCAGTGTCTTGGCGCTTGCGATAACGACGTTTAATATTAACGCGTCTGCATTGTTTAAAGCATTGGAATAGCTTGCAATTAGTTTTTATTGTTCATTCTTAAACCGTCTTGATCACTTTGAATTGAATTTATAATTTTGATTGTTTGTTTGTTAATTTTGATGAGTTAAGTATAATATTTCGTTTTCTTATTCATTTTTCTAAATGACAAAAGGGAAATTATTAACGCGACCTTTGTGATTTTTACTAACATATTGTTCGTAAGAAACGGTATTCTCACCACGATATAGCAGTTTGAGCTTCCCATATTGCGACACAGTTGCATGCGTCATGGTCACGATGACGATAAGAGTCCCGTTTCTTCTGAACAATATGTCGTAAAGTAGAACACTGGAAGAACACATAGGATTTTTTTTAATTTACGCGGACTGTGACGCGGGCAAAACCTTTGTAGTCAAATAATCCTTTGTGTAGGTATTTCAAGTGAGTATCTTGTTAAATGGTATGTTTGTTTGCCCGTTATCATGTAAAAAAAATCACAGTTTACGCGCAGTCATCATAAAGTTATAACGAGGCTTTTATCGCGGCGATGAAATGTAAAAACCTTTGTTCCATTTCATTTAATTTGATTTATGTCGGTTTTGATAACGTCTCATGAAAAATATTCATTGCTGAATTGTATTTTGATAATATAAAAAAGGTTTTTTTGTGTAAAAAATAATTTTTATATTAATACACATTTAACTATAATACTTATGCCTAGTTAAAGCTTGTTATGTTTTTTTTACAAACGGTCGATAAAGATTAGTCAATGCTCCGACTTTCGAATCCCTTTGTAGAATAGCTACAGTCCATCAAAATTATTTTACCTTTCCGCAATTTAATTGATTGTTTCTATTTGTTCTCGAACTTTCTAGAGTATTTATAGAGGTATTGTATCGGATCATGTTAGACATCCAGTAATATCGTAATTGACACAAGATACTTTGACAGTCGGCTTTTATTCCGATAGAGAAGCTGTATTAAATAGTTTGGAAGTTTCTGATTAAAATATACTTTGGTTATTATTAACATCAGATTTATTCTAATGAGTGTAACCCTACAGCTTCATTAGACCGAGATCGCGATAAAAACGGATTGACGCAGAAAATCTCCATTTTTATCGCGAACTCGGTCTAATGTAGCGTAGGGTTAGGAATACAATTGATAAAGTATATTAACCAACGAACTAAGATGTAAAATAAGTTCTAAATTATATATTGAATAATTAGTATAATAATATCTAAGGAGGTACAACAGGCACGAGTTAGAAGTTAAATCAAACAACAAGATCGTTAAAATATTTGTTTTAATATAATTTCGTTGAATTTTGTTTCGTTACAAAATTATGGCCATTATAAAACATCAAAAACTTTACGGACTTTCGTTTATTTCAAACGAGGGTTTAGTTTATTCTTGTTTCAGCTCGTTTAGCGGGTAATTAATTAATTTAATTCATCTTATTATTTTTGTGATATTTTATATATATTAAAAGGCTATAATTTCTGTCTGTTTTACTATATTTTAACACTTCTAGGACTTATTTAAAAGATCTAACTAAGGAGCTTGATACCTTAAGAGAATATTATAACTTAAAATGCGTACAATTTAACGTAATTAGGTGTTTGTTGGTTTTTACAATACGTATACTAAGAGCGTCGGTGGCTCAAGGGTTTAGCTCTTGACTTGTAATCTGCAGGTCCCGAGTTCCCGCCACGTACCAATGTGTTTTTCGATTTTCGAATTTCATATGTATATATTTACCCGATCTTCTTACCTAGGGGACGTACAGCGAGCAGGTGATACTAAAATAATCTACAATTATATACTTTAATGTGTATTTTCTACCTAATAAAGTTATTTTCAATAAATAATATTAGGTAACATTAGATATATCAGCGTAAAAATGTTTTTGTAGTTTATACGAATACGAGGCACACTTTCAATATGGTAATGCCTACTTTATTATGCATGGGCCGAGCTTCTGGTGATTCTGATACGACAAACAAAGTATTCTTAAGATAGACGAAACATGAATTACCATTTCGTTTTCAAATATTTTAGCTTACCTAACTAATCATCGGTTGGCTGTCCCAGATATCGCTGGATCGATGAGGCTGAAAAGGACATAAGGGAGTTCCACGTCCGCGATCGGGTCGGGATGGCGCAGGATCGCCAAGTTTGGAGAGATTTCTTGTCGGAGGCCAAGGCCCACTTCGGGTCATCGTGTCACCCTAGTTAGTTAGTTAGTTAGCTAATCATAAATATTTTTTTCCTACATATTTTTATACCATCATTTCATCTGTCTGGATCATACAATATTATGAGGATAAAAATACAAAATTAAAAAAAAACTTTTGTTCCTTATAATAATTTACTTTATTAATTTATTTGTCGCCAGCTCCATTATTTTCTTTGTTTGGATCAGGTAGAAAGTATACTAAACCAGCGACACCTGAAATAAAAATACACCATGTATAAAACAACAGAAGGAATATATTTATTTAAAAAATATTCCTATATCTGCACACTTACATAGTGTTATCACAGATAATGCCAAGAATGGCCCCATACATCCCAATTCCAACATGATTGGGAACAAAATATTTCCAAGCAAAGACCCGACTCTACCAATCATAACTATCGCGGAAAGTGCCAATGTCCTGAAAACATAAAATGTATTCTTATTACTGTTTTCCTCATAGTAAATGAAAGAGGTGAACATATTTTTTTATCTGATTTTACGTAAGTTAAATATTTGGTTACTTATTTTACACAAAGCTTTAAAAGGTACGATTTTCGAAGTTATATCTGAGATACTTTGTGAGTAACTTTTATTTAAATCTATACTAATATTAGCTGTTGCTCGCGACTTCGTCCGCGTGGAATTAAATAATATAGTCTATGTAACTCGGGGATAATGTAGCTTTCTAATGGTGCAGAATTTTTGAAATCGGGTCAGTAGTTCTTGAGTTATTTCAATACATACTAAAATACAAAAAATCAAAAAAGTTTCTCCCTTTATAATATTAGTACAGATTATATATAACATTATATTTTATATGTATTGAAATAACTTAAGGGTTGATTTAAAAAAATCTTTACACGCAGAAAGCCATATTATCTCCGAGTAACATAGACTACTTTTTTATTCCACTCGGACGAAGTCGCGAACAACAGCTAGTTTTTAACTAAAGTAAAACCTTCCACCCCATATCCATATTGGGATCTTTTATAATATTAATTATAATAATTTAAACTGTAATTAAAAACAACGCACCTTACAGTTGTCGGGAAAACTCGTATCAAAATATTTTGTTGTAGACTCAAAGCGGATTGCATTAAGCCACAAGTCGCAGAGATTAGCAAAGCGGCTTGTACAGACGAATTTGTCCAGTACAATGATCCTGAACATACCGCGCAGAGAATCAACAGTATAAACATTAGTATTTTCTGTCCAACAAAATCCACTAAATATCCACTAGCACCAACGAAGAACAGTGAAAATAAGCCCAGAATTATTCCATTCGTATACGTCTCTGAACCACTTATTTGCTGTAAAATAAAGATTATATGTAAAATAATTGTCGTAAAAGGTTTTCTTACCTTACAAACTAGAGCTTACACTCACTGCTTTATTAAAAAGGATTTACAGAAAATAAAGTTACTTTGTCAAGTACTTACAGGGGGGCTATATAAAGTATTTTTCGATTGGCATTATCGCTGATGGAATCAACAATGATATCGATAAGTCATGTGCTTGTCACGTGTGAGATATCTAAAGTCATTATCAGTTTCATACATTTTTGACGTTTGCTATTGAATCGCTTCGTAGCGTATATTTTGGGTAAACCCTTGATTAACTTAATGTCAAATCATTCTATCAATTTCTTCGATAGCATTCTTCTCAAATCTTTATAAAAAACTTTGAATATATACTTACAGGTATACAGATTTCATTTTCTGTAATATTAGTCGATGAAGAAAATATTTTGTCATTCAATTTATATCTGTAGTCATTCATCATTACACAAAATCGGTCAGTCTCTCCGTGATCTTTCTGGTAATTTTCTATAATCGTTGATAATTGTGGATACCATAACCTCAATGCGCTATACCTGTATGAAATAAATATATTTATTGGGAGACTTCCTACTCATTGTCGTTAAGTGTTCACTAAGAAAATTCGATAGTGTAGATCAGCGAGGTTACTAAAAGTTCATTCGCTACGAAGCGATTCTATAGGGAACGTCAAAAATATACAGAACTGACAATGACGTTCGATATCTCACACGTGACATGCACATGACTAATATCAATGTCAGTTTTATATAGTCGATTCCATCAGCGATATCGCCAATCGAAAAGTACTTTGGTTCGTAAGTAAGTAAGTAAGGTTCTTGCACAGATAACAAAGTTATTATGAAGGAAGATTTTTCCATCGTGTATGTATCAATTAATGTTTTTAAGATTTACTTACGCTAACAAACATACAAATGTGAGACTAGAAAACAATATAAGTCTGCAAAACAAAGGAGCGCGGAATAATTCCTTGACGTCTATCATTGCGTGGGTCATTTGTTTCTTGAGACTCATCTCTTTCGTTGATTTGAAGGAACTAGATGCACCAAGGGATGTTATCTGGAACCCAAAGGAATTACAATTGGTAGGTTACGCAAAGTACATGCACTACAGAGCGATAGCGAACTTCAAAAATGTATAGAACTGACAACGGCGTTCGATAGCTCACACGTCACAAGCAACATGACTCATCCATTTCATTGTCAGTTTAATATTTTTTTGCCGATTCAATCAGCGATATCACCAATCGAAATATACTTTTGCTAGCCTTCTTATATCGATAACAGCTTTATCTCTAAAACCCTCTTTACCCATTTTCTTCTTTATTATTTCTAAGAAACTGCACTTCTCAACTTTGAATATATTTGTATTACTTACAGGATATTCTTTTTTTGATTTTCCAGTATTTTCAGAGTAAACTTTTCTCAATACTTCTAATGCTGCTCTTTCTTGTCCATGAGATAAAAGATATTTTGGGCTCTCAGGTATAGTGCAATAGAGTAAGGCCGCTAACAAACTCCAAATAGAACAAATATACAAGTAAATATTCCAAATTCTTAACTCTGCAACATAAAAAAATACTCCGTTGAATTTATTATTAAGATAAATTCTCCTATTCATCAATTACCAGACTTTTAAAGAACCACAGTATGATAAAAACTGATCAACTACAATAAAGTGTTTAACAACTTAACCTAAAGTGTCGATGAAAAAGGAAAACAATGTAAAAAAAAGGCTACAGGAACCCATCATATTGTTGTTGGCAATATCCACGTGTTGCGGTTGCTTAAATCAAAGTTACTTTCTCGCAACCACACCGCTTAATTATTAGGAAAATGCAAAAGAAATAACATAATAATGTATGCTTATTGCTTACCAAAGTATCCCTCAATAATAATAACATGCCAAGGTTGTAATAATACACCCCATGATATCAACGCGGCGACAACAAGAGATAGCGACATGAATGAGCAGTACAGCATTAATATTCTATCTCTTATATTTTTATGTATAAATTCTGATAACATTGAAGCGACAGCAGTGAATGATAAACTTAGCCTGAAATAAACATAATTGTTAACCACCCAGAATAAGTGTTAATAGAGCCGTTAGATACTACGAGTAGCTCTTGTCTGAGAAGTCGTCCGCGTGGAATTGAAAAATTAGGTCTATGTTACTCGGGGTATGTAGTTGTCTAATGGTGAAAGATTTTTTTGAAATCGGCTCAGTAGTTTTTGAGTTATTTCCATACACACAAAATACAAATCTTTCGTCTTTATAATATTGGTTATAGATTAAGACGAAAACATTAATTTAAGTCACACAACAATTGTGTTCATTATTTTAATTAAAATTCCAGCTGGATGAGCTGGAACGCTGCCTATAGACTTCTGCAATTGCAGATGCGTTGCCTACTCATAGTCTACGAAGGAGTAGAAGTACAGACAGATAATTCCTCTTCCAATGCGTCCCCTTCCCCGCCAAATCCACTTCCCCTTCCCATGTTTACCTTATAAGAAAATGATAGGAAGGGAAAATGGACTAAAAATTAAGGTTTTTAAAATACGAGATGATATTATTTTATGATATTATAGGAAATGTCTGATTCAACTTAAAATTTGTCATATCATCTTCGTTTTTAATTATAAGCCTATAAGTTCCCTATCAGTAGATGTTATATGTTATAGAATTATCTTTACGATTTATTTGCACAAAGATATAAGCTGTTTAAAGTAAACATTTATTACAAATTACGTTCTAAATTTTCCAGCTCTATGGTTTTCTACGAAACAGGATATCCTAGAAAATTAATACTCCAAACATAGACATTTTTTTTTAAAACTATTTTATAATAAATAATTCGTGAAATAATTTTAAAAATAAAACTTACGCAATTCCTTCTAAAAGTTTCAATACAATTAACATCCAATAGTTTTGACTCGACCCTTCTATTATAGTGCATACAAATATTGCTGCGTTGCCTCCTACCAAAAATATTCTTCTTCCGAACGCGTCTACTAAGAAACCAGTAAAAAACGTTGCTCCCACTTGACCTAAAAATATAAAAACATTAAAGTATGCTCAAAGAGAAATAGTAGTCTCTACTCAAATAGACTAAGTATACAATTTAAATTAATTATTACGATTTAATATAGAGGCATGTAATCTATTTTAAGATACAGTCAAACCTGGGTAAACGATCTCTATAAGCAAGTCATTCTTAGCTCCCGGCGAGCTACCTCCATAAGCGAGATAAACGGATTAGAAAGGAACCTATAGAGATTGGCGACCGCGATATTTATCTCGCTTATCCAGGTTTGACTGTAATTTTTTTTTTTAGGGTTTGCTCAAGTTTGTTATTTTTTTCTTTTTAGAAATTCACTAGTAAAGAACTCTACCATAGTGTTTAGAGAGAGTTGAATTAACATCGACTTCCAAAGACTTCTTACCAAAGAAAGGCATAGCATTAAGTAATCCTTTATGCATAATACTCATGTTCAAGTCGCACTCAGCCATTGGTAAAATATATGAAGATGTCGTTGTAACCATTGTTGAAGCAAAAACTGCAGCCATTGAAGTAAATAATAATCTTATATGGAAACGACCGAATTTACAAATGATTAACCCATCTTCTAATATCGTCATTGGGTCTTTTGTTTGTTCTAGAAAAATATTTAGATGTTATTCATATTAAAGAGATATCGCAATAAATTAGTTTATTGTTCGATTATTTTTGCAATTCAAAAGCTAAGCTATAAAATGTTTTTTTTATGTCTTAGGACTTTTAAATATTTAAAATTCTTTTATTATTATTTTTTTAAATATACAAACAATATAATATTCCTTATTTTATTAGGTAATTCAAGAACACAGTCTGTGTAAGTAGGCACATTAAAAGTTAAGTTTTTTATTGATAAATAATTTAATTTTAATTAAATTGTATCAAAGTGGTATAAAATCATCCTTTTTTGCTCCAAAAAATATTTAAAATTTACCTTTCTCATTTTGATTTTCATCATCCATTTTCACTGAAGGAATCATTTGGTAACGTCAACATAAAAACACTTAATAGCTTCAAATAAAATTATTTTAAAGTTTTCATTAAAAATAATATAATCATAAACGTGCGTTCTTTTTCGCTCACATAGTTAATAATGACTGCTTTCTTTGCGAAGTGTGGTTTCGAAACGCTACTGCATCAATATTAGTTTACGCTTAAGTAATATGATAAAGTTTATTATGACATTGTCACTTTTCACGAGATAAGGAGATACGTAGATAATTTAATTTGTTAATTATATTATTTCGTTACACAAATGATCTATGGAGATTATAAAATATTATGCAATGTGTTCAAGTTGTGATAACAGTAAAGATATAGTTATTTTTTGTAACAGTTGACACAAAAATAGCACGCAAAGAAAAATGTATTATTTAAAAATCATACATGTCTAGGTACTTTTTATGCAGTCTCTACAAACAGATTTTCGCCGTTCGCATTAATTACTCATCCTTAGTTTTAGTAGTCACTACTTTTATAGCCCATAAAAGTACTAGGACTGCATAAAATAGGAGTGGCAGCTTCAAGCAATAGATAGCAGTACGAGTTTGCCATACACGAGCTGCATCTTGCTCTCTAAATAATAGAGCAGGCAAAATGTCAATTGTTTTATACTGTTTTTGTATGGTGGAAATAATCATGTCACCTTTCAAATAATCCATGTTTTCTTAGGCCTCTCTTTATATTATTATTTTTTTTTATCTAAAATTGTATAATTGTCAAATAATTTAAATTATCTCTTATTATGATATAATCGTGGAATTTATTTGATAACTCTGTTTACATAACTAACATAGTTTTTGATAAAATTAAGTTTCAATCTCAGTTTGTTTGGCGAAACAAATTACGCTATTAAATGACGTAATACGATGAAATGTAATGATGACATTGAATAATTATGAAATATTTTATCTTGTAAACAATTTTAGAACAATTTTGGCTCGAATTAGACGTCTCTGAGATGAACACAAGTGAAAAATGATATAAAATTAAATTTTATATTACAAAGATCTGTTCTTTTGTCACCTATAAAAAAGATATAAGGCGATTGTTGGTTAAATAAAAAGCTTAAAAAGTTATAGAAATAGATAACAAAATATAGTTTTGTAGTTGACCAATTCATCCTTTATAATTTTTTTAATCGAATTATTATTAGGTTGGTCGTATTTTTGTGGGTTTCCAGTCCCGAAGGCTTAGTAGAATAAGCTTCTGTTTTCTTTGTTTTTCAAAGAAAATGAGGGGACGAAAAAGTAATTAACTAAAGTCAACATTTAAGGAATTGCCACTATAGAATTGTTAGAAAAACTGAATACCAAACGTGTAGAATTAAATAAACTGTTTCGTTTTCGACGTGGACCGTTTATAAATTGAATCAAATTTACTTTTATTTAGACAAAAGATCTTTCTCGTCTTTGAAAGCTCCTACAATATTTGACGATATCAGTATTTTGATCTATTGTCCTATTTATTAGATAAAAAACTAACTAGGGTGACCGGATGACCCGAAGAGAGCCTTGGCCTTTATAAGGTAACATTGACTCCAAATTCCAATTAAAATAACATTTTTATTTTTACACTTTTTATAATGTCACCTTTACGAAAGTACGTAGTTTATATGAAACTATAATATAATTTTATATTTGTGA
Source organism: Papilio dardanus tibullus (assembly GCA_013186455.1). Classification (NCBI taxonomy): domain Eukaryota; kingdom Metazoa; phylum Arthropoda; class Insecta; order Lepidoptera; family Papilionidae; genus Papilio; species Papilio dardanus. The sequence continues at coordinate 464,678 of QDHC01003250.1, forward strand.
AAAGAGAAAATAAAAAATTGTGTCATTAATCAATTTACTAACCAAGATCGCACGCCTGTCTATAAAATATTATCATTACTTTTAGTGAATATCACTTCTATTACTCTTTGCTTTAGTTATGATACTTAATTCAAACAGAATACCTAATCCTTATTAAGATTACCTTTGATCCAGGCCCTCTGTACTTTTCATGTTAGGTCTATCATTCAAGAAAGAATAATTAGTACTACCAGCTTCACTATACGTCCCAACCGAGGGGCGCGGAGCCTACCATAAGAGGTGACTAGGCCATAGTCAACCACGCTGGCCCAGTGCAGGTTGGTCCATTTCACACATATCTTTGAATTTCTTCGCCGATATGTGCAAATTGTATGACGATGTTTTCCTTCACCGTAAGAGCGTCGGGTTAATATGTATACTTATAAAATTCGAAAAACGAAAAACACATTGGTAGGCGGGATTTGAACTTTGGACATGCAGATTACAAGCCGAGAGCTAAACCCCTGAACCACTGACGCTCTTAGAGTAATTAAATCTCACTAATTTTGAGTAAATGTACGACATTTAATGTATACAAAATAAAATGATCTGTTACAGTCACTAGCTGCTGAAGTCAAAAGCAGATGAACGCTGGCTTAATTAAGATATTAATACGGATTTATGTTCGCTTAAAATCGCATATAATAAATTTTAATTTACTACCTTTGTAAAAGCTTCATTAAAACTAACACGGATACGAAATAAAATTGATCAAGCTCACTTGAAGTTGAATAAATACGTTGGTTTTAATCGATTTAGAATAAAGATCATAGTTTTTAATATTGCAAATACAACCAAAACTAATTTCTACTATACATTCGTTAGTACTAACCGTAGACTTTATAATATTCACGGGATTATTAGATTCAAAAATATTGAACTAGACAACCCAGTTGTAATGTAGTGAACGTTTATGAAGTTCTATTGGCTGCGGTGGCACTCAGCTCATTGTCACGACCCGAACTTTACGTGACTATTTTTATAATTTTGTATATTACATTACAGCATTGCCAAAACAAAATGGTTTATATTTTTAAGTTGCATTTTATTTCTTGTAAAGTTTATTTAAAACAATTTTCATTTCTATCAAAATAAATTTAAGCAAACAGATTTATTAAGTCTCGAACTCACGCGGCAGCTTTATTTGACAGCGGTTTCAAAAGGTGTATTCTGAGAGCTTTAGTAATTTTCGTAGCCATGTAGAGGAAAGTTTTATTAAAGTTTAAGCTTTATGTCTAACGGTCATCACCTCGATAAAATTTATTTACTATTTGCATACATTTTTAAAAGAGAAGCTGTTGCCCGTGTCTTAGCAGTAGTAATAGTAGTAGGAGCTATGTTTCTGCAACTCGACTGGCGCATATTTAGTGTGAGGGCAGGTCTTGGATTACTCCAGCCAACCCAGCTCTCTGAAGTCCGCGAGTTAGTCCGAGCGGAAAAACAACAATAAAATAGCCTATGTTACTCTGGTATAGTATAGCTTCCCAAATTTCCAATTCAATTAAATTTCGGAGCCTATTTATTGCAATCAAATATTTCCAGTTTATACTCTTAGTAGGTTTTAGGTATAAATTAACTTTGTCATGCTTAAAACACTTAATTTGCATTTTATCTTCGGTTATAAAAATAGTCATTACATTTTACGAGTGATTGACAAAAAACGTTAAATAAGATGTCTCTATTATTACTTAAACGATACTTTTAGCTTGAGCTTTTGATAAAGAAAATATTTCAGTGGTACTTTCAACAACCTTAAAAAGGTTGTTTAACATCAAACATTAAGTTCTATATTATGTTTACTGAGCGAAATTAAAAAAGAAAAAGAAATAATATCGATGTTGTTTGCAACTTCGTCCGCGTGGAATTAATAAATATAGCTTATGTTACTTTGGGATAACGTAGCTTTTAAATGGTGAAAGAATTTTTGAAATCGGCGCAGTAGTTTATGAGTTATTTCAATACATACAAAAATACAAAGTTGTTCTTTTTTGTAATATTAGAATAGATTATCAAAACTAGTATAAAGTGTGCAATAAGTACAAGAGTTTGCTTTTAATATTATTATTTAGTTTTTTTAATAATAAATTATTATTTGTTTGTAACAACATAACGGTCTAGGAAAAAGCTTGACTTAAAAGAACAATTTTGCTATTTTGTCGAATTAATTTGGCCGCTTCCTCGTATGCTAGTTGAATCTACGTATGTTTCTGCGTCCATTTTGGACTGATTTTGTTACTCGTATGTTACCGAAACTTCGCCTTCCTATCAGTCTTGTTAAACAATATACCGCTTCAGGAAATCGGTTAATGTATTCACGTATGCTCTTCTATGCTTCTATGCACTACTGAAGTGTTGTGTTACAGGAAAATTATTCATAATATTCATAATAGCAGCATTCATCTTCCTTACAGCCACGTTGCGCGTTTTATTATGATTAAGTATTTTAAACAAAATGAAAAGTTACAGCGCAGCGTTGCACTGCCACCTGATGCACATTAGGATTTGTTTTTTACAATTATACGTACGTTATGTGAAGATAAAGTAAATAAAAAAATAATTATAAGTCAATGTTTTAATGAATATAATTAATTGAGGTTTGTAAAGTCCTGTGCGTCTAAAAATTAAAAAGTTAGAATTTTAAAGTGTGTGTTCTGCTTGCACTATATTTTATTTACATCATTTATAATTTTCTGCTTGGTATTGCAATGTTATTCGTTGTAATGCATGTAGTAATGCTTATAAGAAATTAAAGTACACGTATCATTATGTATTAATATCTCACTCTGTAGTCGGTCCTTCATATCTGAAGATCGTGGTAAGCATCAGGGTTGATTCTGGATTAGATGAATTGCTTCCACTGACCTTTGTCGCGTCTCTCACAACTGCGTAAAAATTGGATGACCCTTGGCTCCTAACCTGGTTGTTCTATCTGGTCGACAAACGTCCGCGTGGTCTCTTGCCCTCGGTGTATTAGTATGTATAACAAGGTGTAAATATCGTTTAATTTTACCAACCAAAGAAGTTTACTTAGCAAAAAGTTTGAATCTAAAATGTTCAAATTACAAACTTTTCATTCAACAAGCTCCTTCACTTTGAACTAGGTTACGAGAAAACCTTTGAGATTCCGGTAATTTCTAACAAAAATAAAGACGCTGAGCGTGCTATGAATTTTAAAATATTAAGGATCATACTACAAAGTAGAATATTTAGTTGACCTAAATAGTTTACTACAGCTGCTTTATGCAAAAAAATCCAATAAAACTTATTTTAATACTATAATTCATAAAGTATTTAAATAATTCGAATCGAAAAGTCTATGCAAAACACATTATTGAGTCCAAAATTCAGAGCGTTTAAAGAATCAAACGGATTGATAATCTTGATAAGAATAGGTTGCTTAAGGAAAAATTACTTGATTATTAGGTTCAGTGGTATGCACAATATGGATGCTATTAACACATTACAAAATACCTCATAACAACTGAGTATTTTAATGTATTCAGGTGTAAGAAGCTGGTGCTCGTTGAAAAGTTCTGACATGTTCGGAATGTTTAATTACTTTTCGCGTGTTTCGTGTGAACTTTGTTGGAGCGCCGACACCCGTGGAAATTTAATGCTATCTTCACCTATTTCATGTACTATAATCATGTGACTTTTTGCTTTAACTAAGAGTTTTCATTGGCATATAACATGTACAAAAACATTTCGGAAGCCCTTTAATTGTTTGAAAAACAGACTTAAGTAGTTTGTCAATAGAAAGTAGTGTTATATATTTATTAGAAAAAAAAATGAAAAAAATGACAATCATTCAAGAATTTTATCCCAAAGGAAATTTTGAATTGGTTTTAAATGTGAACGAATTTATTTTCTTCGTTAAACTTTTATTTTTAAGTTGATCCAAAATCTTAATAACACTTAATTAAAAATATGGTCTAAAAATAAATGGATAAAAACTTTAATTAAAAAAAATCTGTGATGTTTGAAGATTTTGATTTTGGTATACGGAACCATTTTGTCTGACTGCTTCAATATTCATTGTATGCTTGTTACAATCCCGCCCTAACCTAGTCAACGCGAGCGCAACGTACATACTGACGACAGCGTCGCATCAAATTACACCCCATGTAACTCTGTGATACTGTATTAAATAAATTGGATGTAATAAATGCATTTTAATTAAAAAAAATGATTACTAGCTTGAGAAGCTTAAAAATAGCGTATCATTTCTATAATCAGGAATGTTTTTTAATTAGCCCCCTTTTTTTAAAAACGTCATTTATGCACCCCAACGCTGGGCTGTGCAATGACGTAGGGAGTGTGGGACTCGCCGGCCACAGAAGGTGACCGGAATACCCACTAAAACCTGACGGCCCTCAAACGTATTCCGGCGTGGTCGCGGGCACTATGTTCTATCCGCGACAGTTAATTAGCCCCTTAATAGAGAGTGACTTTTGGACTGAAGTCGAAATATTTAGAATTATGCAGAAATACATTACTAATAACCTAAGTATAGTCAAACCTGGTTAAGCGAGACCTCGATAACGGAGAACCCTCTATAAGCTGTCATTCTACGGTACTGTCGAGCTACCTACATATGCGAGAAGCTCGGATTAGAGAGATACCTCTATAAGCGAGACAAATATCGTGATCCCTTGGACTCTCGCTTAACCAGATTCGACTGTATAAATCATATTTTTTTATAATCATAATTGGAGCGACGGTGGCTCAGTGGTTTAGCTCTTGACTTGTGAACTGCAGGTCCCGAGTTCGAATCCCACCTGTACCAATGTGTTTTTCGCTTTTCGAATTTCATATGTACATATTTACCCGACGCTCTTACGGTGAAGGAAAACATCGTGATGCAACCTGCACATATCGGCGAAGAAATTCAAAGATATGTGTGAAGTCGACCAACCCGCACTTGGCCAGCGTGGTTGACTATGGTCTAGGCACCCCTTAGGGGGTAGGCTCCGTGCCCCTCGGTGGGGACGTATAGTGAGCTGGTGATGATAATCATAATTCCTTTAATACTGTTTCGACTTTTAGATAAAAAGTTCATCGTAGTTAATTAAAAATTAATTGCAAGATTTTGAATAAGATAGGGTTTAGCTATTCGTTGCAAGTTTTCTCATTGAATATAAAAAAAATCTATACAAATGTACCGAATCTACAAAATAAAATATACTTTATTCCTATCACGTACAACACATTGTGCTGCTACCAAAGTTTTTTCGTGTCTCGACTGCTTAATCGTCCCGTGTTCATTGCGTAACACGAATTACTTCCCCGTTTGAATACATTACAAATTATGTGCGAAATTTTCTACTTTATAATTATGAAATATACCCGAAATTTAATAAAGCATATGCTCTATATAATCTGTATATGTGTGTCCCGAGTTCGAATCCCGTCATGTATCAATGTGTTTTTTATATGTACATATTTACCCGACGCTCTTACAGTGATAGAAAACATCGTGATGCAACCTGCACATATCGGCAAAGAAATTCAAAGAAGTTTGTGAAGTCACGCAAAATACGCGCTAGTCTTGGAGTAAAGGAAAATGGAGCCCATCATGGGTCGAACATGCGTATATTCAATTGAAGAGAGTGGAAAGAAAAACATGTGACAAATATATACCGGTGTCATTAAAATTAGATTTCAATTAACAATTTATCTTAAACACTAAAATGTTTTAAAAAAAATAATGTTAAAATCTTATGAAATACTAGAAGATAAAGCTTTTAAAACTTTTGATTGCCACTTCAGATATTTGTAACAAGAGTGGAATTCCTACAATATCGCACATTTGATACTCGAAGTCATTGCTTCGAGTCACTTTGGCTTCGTTCCAAAGAAATTTAGATGAAAGTCAGTTCATTATTAAAGAAAATTAAGATTCTCCATACATGAGATAGAATAATTTTATAAGGTGCAATAACAGCATAAAATGTTTCTTAACACTTTATATTATTTTACTATAACCAATCAAGACCTGGCGCGCTATCCAAAGTATCTTTCAATTGGCGATATCGATGATGGAATCGACAAAAATATACAAAACTGACATTGACATTTGATAAGGCATGTGCTTGTCACGAGTGAGATATCGAACGTCATTGTCAGTTGGACGTTCGATATTTCCCACGTGACAATCACATGACTTACATTTTTGTCGATTCCATCAGCGATATCGCCAATCAAAAGATACTTTGGGTAACCCCCTGATCTTAACTTGACATTCTAAGCAAATGTGGTCCATTCAGTTTGAAATATATACTTAGCTTTTCATTCACATTCGAATATTATCAAATATTTATTAACTTAAATGGCATGAATTTAAATAGCATGTTAATAAAACTTTCTCACGTATTAGCAATATACAAGCAATCTACTAAAATTTCAAACTACGTCCTGGCAGGAAGCCAATTTAAAGGACCGCAACAGCGCCCCAAAATTGCTAACTAACCTCAGCGTTTGATACATCGTGGAAATTAATCAAATTTCACGACAATCTTGACGAACTAAACAAAATATGTCGGCAGATGACGGCATCTAAAGTAGCAATTATCTATTCAAAGATTAGTTTACTTATAAATTCCTTTTTTTTTAATTGTCTTGCTTGTTCACGTTTAGTAAATATCAGCTCCATTTTACACTAATATTGGTTTTCATAAAAAGACAGTACTCCAAATGACGATAAAATGTTTCAAATAAAAAGCATTAAACAAAAGGACCGTTTAAGGAAGGAAAATGAGGATCATTTACGAGCTAAATATAACAAAACAATAGGGAGTAATATTGCTAATGGTCGAAGTGTAAGAGACCGCTTCCCTTGTTGTCAACATTTTGTCGTAAAACAGCTATGTCCTTCAGAAGTTGTGTACACGCTCCGAATAAGTCATTTGTTAAAGTTATTGGGAATATAAATCACAGGAATTGTTCTTTTCAGATGTTGAAGTGGAAAATAAAAACGTAGCAAGATTTTAAATGAAAAATTCGTAATTGCAATTGTATTTTTGATATGATACAATGTATTGTATTTTGTCTCTGAGTAGTTCCTAAGTTTTAAATGATTTCATTTTAGTAGGTCTTTATTATGAATTATTTCGACACTTTTTCTTCGTAAATAAGAAACTTGTGGTAGACCAAGTTTTAGTGTTTTAACGTGCTTTATCTAATATTAAATATACTTGTTGAAATTCAAGGAAATCTAATTAATTTGCCCAAATTTTGGAATTCGTAACGCTATGTTAATTTAATTTCTTTTCTTGATAATGAAAATTCGAATTTATAAAAGCAAGTCACGATCTATTTTAACTACTTCATTTTATTCTTAATAATTTATTCAGAATCAAAGGAAAAAAAAACAAAATAAGACTTTGTAATAGTAGATTAAGTTATTCTCTCGTGAACTTCCTTTCTTTTTCTTTTTAAATGTCAGAATTTCACTTACATTTATTGTACAGATAAATAAAGATACATTTAATTTTTAACCGATTATTATTTCGTTTCCTATTTTCTTAAACTACACAAGGTTGTTCAATTTGTATCCGTCTATCCACGTCTATAAACACAGGACTGACTTTCTCAATGTACCGCATTAGTACATCATAATCCACACCAACTACTTCCACGTTTCTTCTATTTTCAGAAATCATCTATAAAAAGACAGACATGATTATAGTTATTACAAAGTTTTATCAAAATCAATAAAAATATCATTGGGAGCTACATATACTTAGCACGGAATAAAATTTCAAGAAAAGTGATCACAACATAACTCACATTAAAATCACCACCTCCTTTGCCAATAAAATCTTGGGAAACAACTTTATAATATTTATCCCGTACTAAAGGTACGTATCGAGGAACAGGGCAGTCTATGCATCTCACAGTCACGTTAACAACACGAGAACCAACTGGTCTTGAACCATCGAAAACAGTTTTTATACCTGGAAAGGATTTAAATAATGCCATATAAGAAAAGAAATAGATATTTATAAATAGACTTAACATGCCTTGTAATGTGCCTTTGTGTACATGTAGCTCCCATATATTTCTTCAATACAATGAAACTCACTGAGAATCCATCACCTCCAGTACCAATAAAGCTTTGTGACACAACTTTATAGTATCTGTTAAGTTCTAACGGTTTGTATCGAGGCACGTCGCAGTCTATGCAACGAACATTTACATCTAATACCCTGTCGTTAACTGGACGAGAACCATTGAATGAAGTTTGTATACCTGGTAACATTGAGTATTAAGATAAGTTTTAATAGGATTGCTTAGTACAATCACAAAGAAAACACTCAGATCTTTGTAAATTGGAGTATATGATGATAAAACAGTACAATAAAATTGCTTGCTACATGATACAAAAGTTACTCACCTGATACCTGTAACATTCTTGCACCAGCATAAGGTACGTTTGCTACAGAAAATTCTAACATTTCCATTATATGATCTCCTCTTAGATCAAACACTTCTACGTTGTTCTCGAAGGGTGTCGATAATAGCACTGTCTCAAAGGTAATTACTGAAAAAAATGTGTAACGTATGTGTAAAAAAGTGTATTTTAGTAAATCTGTAACTAGTTTTAAAAATGGTTATTCAACACTCACATCCAGGTTCCAAATCCACTCGTATGCCTCCTTGGTTAATTATACAAAATTCTGCGTAATGCCAATTATTTCCTTCTGCTTTATCTAGAACCTGATGAATATAATTACAATTGATTAAAGTTAAAGAAAAACATAAAATATTTCTAGTACGGATTAAATGAAATCACACTTACAGCATCCATAAATGCGTCACATATAAAACTTCCCAAATTGCATTCGGAGCAGGCACATCTAGAAGACATATGAACCATAGAAGTTCCTATCTGTTTTGTAGCTCTCTGTGTTATATAAGGAAGGTATGAATTTATCTTTGCCAATACATCGGGAGCTAAAACAAATTATATTACTTTTGGTATTTTGGCAATGATTTTTATTACTTTCAATCTCAAGGACTAGGATATAAACTAATGATTTTTAAAACTTTTACCTTGTTCGATATCGTTTCCAATAAAATGGGGATTACCTCCCCACCTTAATAAGTTTCCATCGTCATCAAAAAATAATTCAATTTCTCCTAAAAACTGAGTATGTGCAGCAGCTTGGACAATCAAAACCTAAAAAATGTTCATTTGTTTTAAAACATTATTCTATTCCAAATATAAAAAGATTTAAAACAATTCAAAACTTACCTTCCTTGTAGGTTGGTCTACCACCACAGGATATGGTTCTCTTGCTTCGAATCCTGAACTTTCAGGTGGAACACCATTGTAAAGTAGCGTGTGACTATGCCCACCTACTACTATGTCTATATGTGGCCCACCATGTCGTGCTATTTCTCTGTCAATTTCAAAAAAAATACCAGTCAAGGATAAGTAAGTTAAATACTTGGATTTTAATTATTTAAGTTACCTATCAATATCTAGTCCACAATGTGACAAAACTATGATAATATTAACTCCATCGCGATGTAACTTCTCTGCTTCTGCTTTTACGGCTTCTACTTCGTCTGTAAATTGCAATTGTCCGGTAGAAGCTAGTACCTAAACGATGATTCAATATTATAACACCACAAAACCAGCTCAATGTTAAGAAAATAACAGTTGTTCACTTACGTTGGTTGTAGAAATAATAACACCAATTATTCCAATCTTACGTCCTTCCCGTTCTACAACAATACTAGGGTAATACAAGCCTTGTATAGAAGGCTCCAAATCATCAACAATATTTGCTGCTACCACTTTTGAGTCTAGATGCTCCAAGTAAGGTACGACACCATCAATACCGTTATCAAACTCATGATTTCCTAGAACCTGGAAGGTTAAAGAAAAATTAAAATCGACCAAAAAGTAAACACCCTAAAATTATAATATTGCGAAGATATTGTTATCAGCAAAAATAAAAATCATTTATTGTAACTTACATGAGCATCGTGTGGTAACATGTTCATAAAATCCTGGGTGACATTCCATCTTAGCAAGTTATACCAAATCGTTCCCTGGAAGGTGTCACCGCCATTAAGGAGTAAAGAGTTTGGTTTATTTACCATTGCCTCTCTTACAACAGTTGCTAAGCGGGCAAAGCCACCAATGCATGGTGCTACAGATGGATTACAAACTCCTCCAGATGGACTTGTTTCTACAAACCTTTAAAACAATTATATTTTAGTTTGTTAATAAAATAGTCTATTGTTGAGGTTTCACATCATTTTCTTTCCACACGGCTTCATCAGACTGAGTTCTTGATAAAAACGGAGATTTTGTGTCGGCGTTAGTCCGTTTTGATCGCGAACTCGATCTAATGAAGCCGTAGGGCCACGGATGCTCAGCACTATATGTATAATTTTCCATATCTCTATGTTAGCCTTTGTATGCAACTATATCTATTCTTACACATAGTATCTTCATTAACAGAATCCATAATTCGGTCTGCCTCTACTTTTGTAGCATCAACAGTTAACAATTCTTCATCAACATCACTTTTATGATCTCTCGTAGGCTTATTACGAGAACATACTCCATTGTTTTAAGTATTCAGACATTTTTAACGCGTTTAAAATTATATCGCGACTTTGCTTACTTTTGTATACAAAAGCAACCTATTTTAATTATGTTAAAAGTACTCACCTAGCATGAAAGTCATTGTAGTGTAAAATATTTAAAGAAAACTCATTTTGAGCGTACACTTTACACAAAATACAAAAAAATATTAATATTTTATACATTTTTATTAACACATGTGGAACGCGTGTTATGTTCTACACATATGATATAGAGCTCGATATATTGCAATCATTATGATAAGATAACCTAATATTTCTTTAGTTTATATCTAGATCTATATTGTTATACAAGTTATCTATATTAATTGAGATAAAAAATAATCCTTCTAATCCAACTCGCATGTTTTACTCGTTCTAATAGTTTACAGAATGGTTTGGTCTTAGCATAGTTATGTTATTACTGCCAAAATCTGTTGTTTCTGTAAAATTTAACACATAATTATTTAAAATTCATGAGACATTTTATAAACGAAATAAAAAAGGCTAAAAACGGCAACCCTGATGAAGGGCTCCTAAAGAGAAAACTAGTCGGTACCGACACCATTCATTAGTTATTTTTTGTTAAGTTCATAATTCAAAATTAATTAATTTTAATTTTTTTGTGTAAAAAACTGAATTCAAATAGTGATATTGTTAGTTCGTGACATAAGTTATATTCCGTTAGTAGATTAGACTTTATTAAATACAAATTAACTTAGTTGACGCGTTAAATTGAGAAGGTTTTAGTTATGAAGGCTTATTTGTTATTCAAGTCCGGTAGGTCATTAGAAAGTTGGTAGCGCAACTGAATTTAAAGTGGCGGGACGTTATTGTCATTTTGCAACAACGTTAAAATATTTATAAAAGTTGCTTATCCCACTTTATAACTCTATTGTATATTTAAACCTTAATCGAATTTCTTAAGGTTCGTTATTTATAAAGTTGAAAGAATAAAGAAAATGACAGGGCAAATATAAGGTGCTACATTATATGTTACACTCAGAGTCGTTAAGGGGCTCCATAGTGTGAATTTATTAAGAGAAATCTACACTAATATACGGCTTGAGTAATAATTAAAGGTACTTCAGTGCAACAGTATCAGTATGTGGTTAGATTCCTAACAAGAAAAATATATTGTTGGTCTACAATATAAATTTGGTCTGAACATGTGTATGTATGTAGTGGGTGCAATATTGCAGTAAGTTTTCATTCGGTACAAAATACTTAATCATAATAAAAGTCAGGAACCGTGGGCAGCAAGGAAGATGAATGTCCTATTACGTGTATTATAAATTATTATACAACTAACCTCTATCTTGAAATTGCTATCTCCGAATGTAACTGTAATCGCTAAATACGATTAAATTTATACTAGAAATTCTTATATAATAAAACTAAAGCAATTAATTACTTAATTACAATTGTGGATGTTTCGACACTTAGACAGATAGATGATTGTTAAAATGTATCTCCAAAACGACTTAATCAATCTTGATGAAAGGCATAAATATTGAACAGCCTGGAAGAAAACATAGTAAACTATATATTTAAGTTTTTTTTTAATTTCGCGCAGATGAAGTCGCCGGCCAAAGCTATGAATAAATAAAATGCAATTGAAAGAAATATACGTCTGTTTATCGCGCAAATAGTGTCATAATTTCTTAATTAATCTTATTTAAAAATGGATGTCATTTTCTCTAATGAATTTATAACGGTTTGTCTGCAGTATTAAAAAAAAGTTTTAATTAAACTGCAGCTGTTCTCGAAGCTTCCGGTACAAGATTTCCCTAAGTAAAAATTAAAGTTGGTTCATTATTTTTTGCAGCCAACGACAGGACTCGGTAAACAAATGTATTGGCTTATGTCGAGAATTACCATAATACAAAAAATAAAATAACTTTTTACTGCTGTAAGTATATTTTGAAATTAGTTCAAAAAAGCTTATGAGCTTTTTTGAAAAGCACTATGGTGTTTTAATAGAGATAATTGACCTAATCCGCAAAAAAAAGACCACAATTCAGCAATTCTAGTGAAGACATGCATCAGTAATACGACACGGATTTTTTATGACGATGGAAAACATACCAAATCAAAATAAAAATCTTAATATTTTTAATATCAATTAAAAAGTCACTGTTAAATTAAATTAACCACCAGGCCAGTCCAAAAAAATAAAACAATATCAAACCTTAACTCACCTTTAAAATACTGACTCGGTCCTTCGAAGAATTACTAATAATTCATTATTTATATAAAATTTATATAATATTTTGCCTTTAAATAATTTCCGATGACACAAAAGGATACAACAAACACTAGTTTAACTTTAATTTAAAACGCTAACATACAAAACGGAATGAACTCATTGCGTTTGTTTGTGCGAGGTTTCGAATGAGAGCAAAGCAAACTGTTTGTCAACGGCACAATACAATATAAACTGTTCAAACATTTTGTACGTGACTAAATTTATTTTAATCTAAACATAAAAGTTTTAGAGCTTAATTAATAGATACAGTGATGTCCTTATCGTAAATTTTAAATCGAATATCTAAGTTAATGTGTTCGTGTTTTGTAGCAGTTTAAATAAGCTATATTTAATTCTTCCTGAGTTATCATTTCAAAACCATCTCGGAGTACATTTTTAGACTTTCTAACAGATCATATCTATAATTTTCGACTGCTATTATAAAAGTTCAATACAAAAACTATTTCCTGTCTTGACCCTTAGTCGTAGTTCGTGAAAAATATTCTCAATAATGGAATATGTGGTTCTCGAAGCGAGAATTTCCTGGCTATCTTCCAACAATGTAATGACTTCGCTCTGACCACATAGAAATTTATTTTAAAATCCTGACACCTGATTTAAATGACGATTTTCAATATCGCTTTGAGTCACGAAAATAGAAACTAAAATCTTTATTAAATGGGGAAACTGCAACTTCGTCAATTTCGAATGATAAAGTCCATCATTATAAGTACAATGTTGCGAATATTACGAGTATCACCATTTTCTTTAGGAACTTGGACTTCAGATACTTTTTTTTTTCAAACTTTACTTGTTTCTTAAAATATTTGATAGTATGAAGATTGTTTGAAGCTCTTGCTAAACACAGCCGTAAATTACTGTGAATTTAACTATTTCTAGATGTACATTGGTAGTGTTTTCCTTACGTATTTTTATGTAGTCCAACATAATTTACATATTTTTACTTGTATGTCGTAGTGCATTTCAAAGTCAGTTAATTGCAAAGCTTAATTTGTGACTAACTCGCTTAATTAAGCCACGGTTTAACCGCAAATTTCGAGACTGACTGTGTTTACTGAGCTTGTGTAGTGTACCTTTATTTCAGTGTACAGCTTTGTGGGCATTTATAACTCTTGTTAGCACCATATTTTTTATGGCCTAGTTTCCTTAGGGTAGGCTCCGAACCCCTCAGTGGGGACGTATAGCGAGCTGGTGATGATTATATCGATAAATATATAATCACAGACAGAACAACGCAATAAAATTTAGTAATTAATAATAATGCCTAAATAAGCAGTTTTTTTAAGCAGTTACAAAACTTCAAATAGGTACCTACCTGACTTCGGACTTGCTTGTCTTCTACTACAATACATTCTACATTTTGATGGTGGACAAGGCTGTCATGGGGCAGTCGGTAGCACTTAGCACTGGAATGGAGCGGACGTGTGCAAAGAATGTAGCATAACTATTATCATATGTGTATATCGCATGAGGCAGTACCAACTAAAGAAGGTGAATACAAAACTGCATACTTGTAATTGCTATATAGAGAGCAAATACCATAACAATAGTTTAATAAAAGTAGCTATTGTTCATAATATTTTTTTATTAAATCACTTTGAAACATCGTATTCGTAGCTGGTATAAAGCGTCTACTTGACATTCAAACGAGTCACGAACTTTTAAAAGACTCTTACGGGAAAAGTTATGAGTGCGCTTCACAAAGAAATTCTTTTTAAAAAGAAAGTTTTCAATGAATTGTATTGCTCAAAGGAATAATTCATTTTACAAAATATAAAAAAAACACTTATTACTTAGTAAAACGCGACATTAAAAAATATTTAAAATAACTATTTTTTTAAATGTTCCATTTTTAAAACGGATATGTTTTTTAGAATGCAAAATGTACTACTAGTTTAGTAATATCCGGCATGCGTGAAATTATCTTTTTCACTGCTCGCATGAAATAAATGTCACTGACACTGTTTTCTGACCTATATAAGCCTTTAGGCATTTGGTGGCCGCAACGAAAAATATTTTTTAAAAATTTCTGCTTATAATTTCGCGTTTTTTACACAAACTCTAAAATCTAATAAATAAAAAATAATTACAAACTTACAAGATCTAAATCTTATTACATACTCATATTACAAACTAGCGACCAGCCCCGGCTTCGCACGGGTGCAAATCGGTATAATG
>QDHC01003250.1:479832-494508 GCA_013186455.1 Papilio dardanus tibullus
ATTTTGGGACACCCTGTATAGGGACAAACATAAAAAGCGTTTTTGTTTTATACTATGTAAGGATAAGGATAAGGATAAGGATGCGAAAGTTCCGAAGGATGGATGGATGGTTGAATTTTTGTTTGAAAGTATCTCTGAAATGGTTTAACGTATCTTGGTAAAATGTTCTACAGATGTAGAAGATATTTTGGAAGACCACATAGGATTCTTACTGTTTTTTTTTTAGTTCCGCGCAGACGAAGGCGCAGGAGACAGCTTGTATTTAGTAAGTCCATCTCTGTTTAAAGTTGTTACACAACTACCTACACTGACAATTTCCTGCTGTCAAAACAACTTTATAAATAGAATTTAAAAGTTCGCGGCAGCTTAACTCATTGCCTGTGAAAGTTGTTTTATACAGTTAGAGTCTTCCTTCTATTGTCGAATAGCAAATATAATAGTATTTAAGTATTTTGTGTTTCGCGAAATAATTGCAGTAATATTATGACAGGCGTCAGTATTATTTTTTTATTCATATAATTTAAACTAAAGGAGCTAATAATTCTAACGGCGAATTAAAATCGTTTCAGACATTTAAATAAGAAATTAGAGAGGAAATGTTCTTAATAGTAACAATTTTAGTGTAATAATTGGTCAGTACTAACGTTTAGATAAACTTTATCAAGTAATCTCGTAATAAGTCCGTATTTCGTCTTTTGTATACAATATCTTGTAGGTATTATGTTAGGCAAAATCATTGGTTTATATTATGCCAATGTGTGGGTACTTTAAAAAACTTAGTAGTTTCGGATGGCCGCGCAGTGCAGTCGGTCCCGGTCGCAAATTTTAAGTACGTAATTAGTTTACTTCGGTTAATTAGTTCGTGGTGAAGTTAACAACAATATTTCATAATAAAGTTTTCATAATATTGGTAGTAACGAGTTAAGTGTTGTGTTGTGCATTAGAAGTGGCAGAAATGGTTCGTGGTTTTATTCCGGCTTTGTCAATTGGGCATCGAGGTGGTAAGTTATTTCATATCATCTAGGTATTGTGTTTCAGGGAACTCCGATACACCATTTTTGTGTTTTATTGTATAATGTGGCAAAGGAGTAAGCGCGTATGTGTAGTTACTAATTTCCTTTTTCCAATGTTTGTTTAAACAGCCAACAATTATTAACGATTGATCAATCTGTGACAATTAAACTAAAATTAAGCGATTAAAAACTCACATCTTGCCTCGTTCGGTGAATAATTTAACTGTCACATTTGTTTGAAAGAATAACACAGATATTTCTGTTAAATTCACAGCTTAAAGGAAAAATGATTTCATGTCTCGTAGAAAACTTTTAATGGTACAATAAACAACACTTATACGAGCAATTTACAACTTTGAAAAGCTTTAAGAGAGTTATAATGTCCTTCCTCAAATATATTGCAGTAATTTTGACATGTTTGTACGAATTTTGATAACAACTTCTTAATAAACACTTTAGAAGTTGTTATGAATTATAGACAGAAAGTTTTTTTTAGTAAATCAAAAAGGCCGCACTCACGTTATTAAGATCCAGTATCGGTACCGAGTAGTTTCGATCCTGTCGGAAGATCTTCTTCAGGGATGAGTGGAACTTATATTATCTCGCGGTCGCGGCCTAGCTCCTGCGAGACGTTATTTTTAATATTAATAATGTCTCACGCAAGATTAAACAGAAAGTTATTTGTATAACGAAAACTATGAGAAAAATAAATCTCTACAAAAAATATCTTTGTAATCTATGCGTTTTTTTTTAATAACATATCTACATAACGTAAGTTAAGCTCTGCACATCTGCAGTGAAGTGTAACAACTCCAACCAATAGCAAACTCAGTATTTACTCTTTCAAACTATGTCAGATAAACACGGCCCCAGCTTCATATCTGTTGTTTTCTATTCCAATTGGTACATGCAGCTCGGAGAAATTGCAAGCGAGAAATATTTTTGTATAAAATATTTCATTTAAATCAAACGAGAAATGATTAAGATAGTGACATAATATTCTTATATTTTATGCTCAAAAGTAAGAATGTTTTTTTTTTGTTATTATTCATTATGATAACATATTAAATTAAACGGAAAATAATCCCAAGTGTTTCCTTTGAAAAACTACGTAGTTATATTATTAAGAAACTTACGTCTGAAATGCAGAATAAAAATGAGGACTCCAAGGTTAGGCTTTTAAAAACTTGTAGTAAAAGACACATTTCTGAAGTCTAGATTTAACTTAAGTCTCTTTATAAGCAATTTACTTCTTAAGACAGATGTGCCCTAACATTACATAATATTCTTATACGTCTAAAATAAAGAAGGAATTAAGATAAAGTACCACAATACTTTTACTAAATTAAAAACAATTACGACGAAATAAATACATTAATTTAAAATACTAACTGTGGTAGTCAAGAGGAAGATGACTTTAACTCAAAACTGTAATAGCAATGTATAATGGCATCCAATCTTCAACTTTGAATTGATCCCAAACCTGCGCAATTTAAAGTTACAAATTGTATATACTAATCATCAATTTGACTTAAAAACTTGAGTTCGCCGACAAGGGAGAAACCATTCCGATACCCTTCTGACAATTGAACTAACTTGTCCAATTAAGATGACATAGATCTCCTACATAATATATGATAATATAATTCGTGTCCGTTTCAATCGCTAACAAGCTACTGTATTCAAGTGACATGGAATATCAATTATGGAGTACGAACTTGAGATGTGTCACTGTTAAGTTTCCACTGCTGAAAACCATGTCCCAATTATATTTAAGAGAACAAGAGACTTATGTTATTGTACACGCAATGAAAACTTACGCTTACATGAGTAACAAAATGAAGTAAAAATAATGCTACAATTTTAAAATGTTGTAACAAACTTTATTCCTTAGCAAGTTGAAGTACGTAAATTGGTAAAGCAATTTCCTCGGTTCGTTTAATTAGCGTTAGAGTAAACGCTTCACATCGAGGCAAAGTACCGGAAAGAAGGACATTGTGGATTCCTTGTAACGATTATTACTAACAAGAATTAGATTTCATTATATTGTTAGTGAAAATTGTTATAAAATCAAGATATTATTACCCCATTTTGTTAATGTTTCTGTCAACTTAACTTAAATATATTTGGACACTTTTAAAACAATAGTGACTGTTATTTTTGTAAGAAAAGGGGGCAAACGAGCAATGAGAACAACGAGCTGATAGCGATGTTTTTTGATGTTTTGGTAGGCTTACGAAAAGTCGGAAAATACATATTGCTAGTAATATTTTACACAAATGAAATTAAAGGTCGTAAATCAACCGCAGGTTCCGCAGTGTAATAAACGAATCATTGGATCATATTTTAATTTATATTGTGCAATTTATTAAAGCATCGTCGAAATCAAATTCAAAATCGACGGGTCATAACTTCCAAACTCGTTTTTTTTTTGGTATAAATTTTTTATTTATGTTACAAACAAACATTAGTCAAAAACAATTTTCTAAATGCAAAAATCCAAAAAAAAAATATTTTTCAGTAATTATTGTTGACAACAAAATTACTATCTGAAAAGTGTTTTTTGAGTTACGACTAAACAGATTTTAAAAATAAACTAAAACTAAATGTTGCTTAGAACAAACGTAGAAGCAATTTAAACTAGCAAAGCTATCCAATGGTAGTGATAAGCGGACTATCAGTTAAGCTGATTGTAAACCATTATTTCTCTAATTTGAGCAAGTTGTCAATGTCGTAGCGTAATAGTTTTCCAATATACTGCATGTTAGGACATCCCTTATTGGTCAAGGGTAAAGTTCGTATGTAACTAGGATTTTATTTATATTAGTCATATGTAAGTTGGTATATTATTGATACACTGGTATTGAATTTCTGATCTTAGGGATTAATAAAATAGTCATTGAGATGGAGTTTAAAATTGCACTTAATTTTAGGTCAGAGAGCGAACAATCAAGAAAACCTGAAAAAAGATTGGAAGATTAATTGAAATGAAATAAAAACCTTTTATTTGTCACAACACTTTTAGCAACATAATTGTGGCTCTCCTGAACTAGTGGAATTAATGGATATTTTTTACAATTTTTCTACTCATTTTAGCTTAGAAAAGTTGCAATTTCATTATCAAAATCCCTCAATATTTGTAGGAAAAGTTATTATGTACTCGGCATATAATAAAAAAAGTATATTAATTTCGTAAGAAACGGGAACATAATAAAAATATAAAAATTACGTCCACAGATTCACGTTGTTATAATTTATTACTGTAATTAAGAGTTTACTGGCATCCCATTTCGTTTTACAAATTATGAACTGTAAAGAATTTTCTTCATAAAAATAACGACTTTATTAGCTGCCCTTGGAAAAAATCTCATTGCCTATAATATAATACCTACAGATTTGACCTACACTTACATCATGAGCCGGCGTTTTAACCCATATAAATCTCACAAAAACAAACGTAAAAAGTGATCCGTTGTTTAGAATGTTGTATCTCGTTTTATACAAACCTCATTAAAATACTCGTAAATGACTTAAAGATCAAACGTTAATTCCATTAATGAAGCTATTTCGAAGAATTTACGATTATACTAGTGATCGAACTGAGTTACAATTTCGTAAGCGAATAGTAAAAAAAAAACTAGCGAAAACAAATTTCCGTTCCGCAGCGCAATAACTGTGCTATTTTTCAGAATCTTGTTCTGCAAACGTTGAAAAGTGTGCGTTACAGGAAATATGACTTATCCGTAAATAGCATATTTTTATTCCAAGCAATATGCAAATATAACAAGAACAACTTTCAGTAACTCAATCTAAATAAAACAAAATATTATTAAACTACATAAAACTTATTTTAATGAAATGGAATTTAACGATTTAAAGAAATAAAATATTATATTTTTGTATTATTTAATTATCTTACTAACCGAATTCCCAAAAGGAGGAGTTTCTCAATTCGTCTGTATTTTTTTATGATATGATCAAACTACTAACAAATATTCATCTTCTTCTAGCTCGACATCCCTTTGTGGGCCTTTTCTTGGTCCAGCTGCTGTTTCCATTTCAGTCTTTCTCTGGCCGCGGTCTTCTAATTAACTATGCCAACTTTTTTCGCGTCTAAGCTTACGCCGTCTACTAAATATGCAACTAATAATGATTTATTGGTCACACTATTAAAACATAGTTGTTATTTGGTAGGCGTTAAATTCGCTCGAGGCATCAATGCCTCTGACGGCACCCTATCATGTTCCGATATCCATTTCAATAGGAAACAACCGGCCTTCCACAACAATACCATTCATTTTAACGTAGCTTTCAGTTAACACCCTTTTCAATGTAAACCTTAAAATTTACACGACAAAAGATAACTTCCCTTTATTAAAGGTGAACAAAGATAAATATTTAAGCTTTTAGAAAAAGTTAAAGAAAAAATGTTTTCTATTAGTTTAGTTATTCAACAAGAAATTCAATCGACTTTAGCATCATCTCCATGTTCTTACACCTCATTTTCAATGTCAAGTAAATGTCTGACGAAAAACTTGGCATATATTATGCTTAAGTTTTAGAATTAAAGAATTTTATTTTCGATTATAGAGTCGTGTTGTTGCAACTAATTTGAAATCATGCAAAGTTCAGTTAATCCTTAAATTAAGTGATTAAGTTTAAAAACATATCTTTGGCAATAAATTAAACAAAAAAAGTTGCATGTTTTGTCATAATAATTTATTTTGTTAACGCAATTAAAACAAGCTGCAAATTACTTTTTATATTAATAAAAACTTATTACTCTTTTAATAAAGTGCTATAAGGATCAAATTTCTATGTTCTTTGTTAGTTTTTTCGGCATTTACCTAAACGATATCCAGGGAATTTCAATATAAAGGGCCATCATGTAAATAACCTAACCTGGCTTACATTCTTTCTATTACAATAGACATTTTTGTGGCCCAAGATTACTTTGCTTCTGAATCTTATGTTAAACAATGAATCTTTGTTGGTAATCTTTTTGCTGTTTTATTTAGGACCAGCTGCCCGCGACTCTGTCTGTTCCTAACTATATTGTTCTTCAAGACTGCTCTACATTTATAACAAACTAGCTGTTGTGCGCGTCTTCTTCTGCGTGTAATTAAATAATATAGCTATATTACTTGGGGATAATGTAGCTTTCTAATGGTGAAAGAATTTTTGAAATCGGCCAATAAGTTCTCGAGTTATTTCAATACAAATAATCACAAACACAAAGTTTATCACTTTATAATATTAGTATAGATTTAATCGGTATCCTTACAACAGTTCCGGAGATACCATCAAACAAACATCCATCTATTAATGGTAACTTTTCCATTAATATTAGTAAGATACTTAATACTATCTTAATAACATATATTGTGTACTTATATCAAGGCAGTCGAAAACAGAAAGCTTTTGATACAAAATTGAGGGCATTAGCTAGCAATATTAAATAGTTTACGTTAGTACAAACCATCAACAAATTAACGTCAATTTCCAGAGCACCGAAAAGCAGGCTAGGGTAAATTAAATTCAGAGCTTAGGTGTCGAAACTAATGGAAGTTTTAGTGAATTAATTAATTTCTAGGAAGCTCGTCAAAATTATTGTTAATTTCTCTATATTCCTAAAATAAACAAAGATAATTAATTTAGCTATACTTTTTTCTTAATTATTAAAGAAAAGTAAATAGAAGGAAACTTGAAAGTTAATATCACAAATGCTTAGAATACCAGGAAGAGGATTAGAATTAGCCGTTGCTAATATATTCAATTACTAGCTGTTGTTTGCGACTTCGTCCGCGCGGTTATTAAATAATAACCTATGGTATTCGGGGATAATGTAGCTTTCCAACGATGAAAGAAATTTTAAAATCGGCCTAGTAGTTCTTGACTTATTACACATACAAAATATAAATCTTTCCTCGTTATTATATTAAACGTAGAGGTACTTACACATCGGGGATGGCGTAGAGCTAGACATTCGTGCATGTTCATGACATCCTTGGTAAGTCATGGTCTTACTTAAGTACATATGAAAAACACCAGCTATTGCAAAAATGTGATATCGTTTCGACATCATATCGACTTGACTGAGGATTTACAACTTTTCATTCAACTCTTCTTATAATTAATTCATTACGTCATCGGATGGATCGGTTTTTGTATCACGTTTCATTATAAAGTTTAGAATTACAATTCAATGATTTTCATAAAATATTCATACAAAGATAAATTCCACTCTGTGCGAAATCCAGTTTAGATTGTTTAATCCCATTTTAAATACAAACGCATGGAAATACTGAATTTACTTCATTCAACATTAACCTCAAAGCTTGTTAAATAACTCTCATTTTATTTAATGCAATATTATGTTCAATTGCCTACATAAAGTACTGTCTAAATAGACAACGAGAACCCACTAGATAAGTTTTATAATAGCTACACAACTTTAGCATTTGTGGGTGTTTTTATTAGTAGAGCAATCTGCTCGATTTCGCATAATAGCCAAGTGACCGCACCTGACATCTCCAGGAAGTTAAAAGGTTGCGATACGTAGCCAATATTTAATGGACAGAGAAGGGACACGTAAGGATAATATTTACCCTTCCTATACATCCGATTCCAGTCAGATCAACTTATGCTTCCCATCTTTACATTTAAATATCCTTATATCGGTTCTGATATTAAAAGTTACCTATTTTAAAATAAAAACTAATTATTTAACGAAGCATACATCTCATTATGCAGTATTAAGTACATAGTTAGAGTGCAAAGTTAAATACACATTAGCAGTCAGTAAAACACACAACCTTCAACTTAGAAGCGAAGCTCATCTCAATTTCAAGGAAGCCCGGTTGCTTCATACAATTTATCTTACCTCGCAACAATTACTAGACTTACATTATACTCCTAAGCGGTGGATAAGTTACTAAGTTGGAGTATTAAGTTAATGTTACGTTCGCTAGTGTTTTAACATAACTATTTAACTTAACAGCAAAATAATCTTAACAGCGCGGAGAAAAAGTACAAAATATTTCTTAACTAGAAATTGATCGCAAAATCGTCCGCGTGAAATTAAATAGTATAGCCTATGTTACCCGAGGATTATGTAGCTTTCTAATGGTGAAAGAATTCTTGAAATCGGCCCAGTAGTTCTTGAGTT
Source organism: Papilio dardanus tibullus (assembly GCA_013186455.1). Lineage (NCBI taxonomy): Eukaryota > Metazoa > Arthropoda > Insecta > Lepidoptera > Papilionidae > Papilio > Papilio dardanus. The sequence goes on from QDHC01003250.1 coordinate 488,014, forward strand.
ATTTCAATACATACAAAAATACAAAGTTTCTCTTATTGACGCGCCAATAGTTTAACGGTTAAGAATACTGCCCTTCGAGCACGTTGTAGTGGGTTTGAAACCCGCCATTTGAATATTGTTGTTAATCACTTTGGCACAATTCTATAGATTGTTTAGAACGATTTTATAATATTATGAATATTTAAATTAACATGAGTAGGTAATATTAGTAAAAGAATTAATTCTTTCATTTTCGCGTGGGTAAAATAAACATAGTTTAAATTGTACCAAAAACCTCAAGCGTAAATCGGGTCTTCAAGATTCAAGTTGACCTCTGACCACTAAATTAGGATAATACAGTCTCAAGAGTTTGTTTATAAACTACCAAGTAAAGGGACGTCATGTTTATTTTGTTCAAAGTTTATTAAAGGGTTAAAATAATCAAATTATCTTTAACGAGCCTCTTAGCATAATTTTAATTGCAATTAATACATCTATTAGACATAAAATATAAAGTTTAAAGCAATAATGGCCCATTTTATTATAAGTAAAATTGCAAAATTAAATTCTAATATCTTTTGTCGAACCTGGATAAGCGAGAATCCATGGGACCGCGATATTTGTCTCGCTTATAGAGGTATTCTCACTCATCAAGGTTTGACTGAATCTATCTAGTATAGTATTATTCTATGTATACTAATATTATAAAAATGAATGATTCGAATTTTTGTATGTATTGAAATAACTCAAAAACTACTGAGCCGATTTAAAAAATTCTATCACCGTTACAAAGCTACATAATCACCAAATAAGGTAATATTTTTTAATTCCTCTCGAAATATACTTGCTCTTTATAATATACTAATATTATAAGAACTTTATATTTTTGTATGTATTAAAATAACTCAAACACTACTGAGCCGATTTCAAAAATTCTATCACCGTGTCAAAGCTACGTTATCACCGAGTAACATATGCTATATTTTTAATTCCGCGCCGACAAAGTCGCGAGCAACAGCTAGTTATTATACAAAACCTTTGCATTTCTTTGTTAAAGTATTTAATTGAACATTTTGAAATGTTGAAACAGAGACGTTGAAATCCCGTGTTAATGCTATTTAAGTATCGCAAGATTGGAAGAAGGCTTTGCAGTTGATATGTCTATCTTAGAAACGCAGACCACGGACTGCTCTTTATTTCAGTTTGTATTTTTATATTGCCGATAAAAGGATTTTGTGTTTCAATTTTTTTTATTTTACTGCGAAATAGTCTATTGGAAGAACGTATTATCAAGTATTTTTTATGTTATTATTGTACTTAAATGTATCATCATAATCAGCCTTTCTCTGCAACTAAAATCTATTTACTAATATTATAAAGAGATAAACTTTGTATTTTTGTATGTATTTAAATTACTCAAGATCTACTGGGTCGATTTCAAAAATTCTTTCACCATTAGAAAGCTACATTATCCCCGAGTAACATACGCTATATTTTTATTTTTCACAACAGTGAGTTTATCAATAATGTTATTTGATCTGCCAATTAACAGGATGTTTTCTTTTTAAAATAAAAGGAAAAAAAATCAAACTATACTTAAGCAAAAAACATATAAAGCTTATTAAGAACTAGTTAATGTTGGATCAAATCTCTTAAAAAGTCATTTCCCATTTCCAATTTATTTAGATAAATATTGAATTTTATAAAAAAGGAATATGTTATTAAGAAAAACCTTTTATCTATTAATGAGCATATCAAGAGTAATATTTTATTAATATAAGAGGAAATAAAACATTCTTTGCACACACGAAATTATAAAAAAATTGTAGGCCGTTCCTGTTCATACAACGTTAAACCAACAATTTTACCAATCACCTTAGGCTATTCAATTTCCTGAACAATCAATCAAGTCCTTTTTTTAACGATAAAACAATTTTTACCTTATTAATCATCAATATAAAACGATATTGTAATTTTTTTTAATATTACAGCAAGCAAAAACTGCTAATAAAATCAAAAATAATACATCATTAGGTAACTTTAAAGTTGTATTAATTAGCTTACGTAAGGTAAAATGGGTTAATCAATTTGAAAACATATCCTCTGATCGACGCTGTGGCGCTCCGACGCCAAGCGATTTTAATACCATAGAAAACTATATTGCTTTTTTTTCTATTATTAGAATTATAGATATTTAATATTACATATTTAGTAATTAATGATTTTTTACTATAGTAATTTCTTAAGTACGTAGATTTAATATACATCTGACTAAGGGATCGCTCAAGGGAAATCAGTTTTACAATTAACAGCATTGTTCCAGCACCAAGAAGTGATAAACATTACGTCTAATACAATTTTCTCGGTTAGTTTTATATGGAACTACGGATATTTTTTATAGATTTTTTTTTCAGAGCAGTTTTGAATTAAAAAATCATATAAATCTTAGATCTCCTGAATATGATTACAAAAAGTGGAGATATTTAAACATATTCCTTATCCTTACATAATATAAAACAATAACGCTTTTTTATGTTTGTCCCTATATATGCTTGAATCTTCAAAACTACGCAATTGATTCAGTTTTTATTCATAGATAGAATGTTTCATAAGAAAGGTTTTCATGTATAATACACTCACAATATAGTAAAGTAACACTGATAATTTAGAGGTTTTTAATATGATGTCGTAAAATTAAAACATTTTGAGCGCTTACATTGCAATTGCTGCAGTATTTAGTATCAGCATTATACTGATTGGCACCCGTGCGAAGCCGGGGCGGTCGCTAGTTTTCATATGACAAAAAAATCAATCAATGTAATTAAGAAGATGAAGATTTTTTATAGCGCTAAATATCGAAGACTTATCCTAAAGTAAAATGTTTTTTAATCTTGCAATCGTTTTCATTGCTATTAAGTAATAACAGTTAATTCCAAGCAAAGCCGGCAGAACTTGGAAAAAAGCCAAATAAAGTCACTAATTTACAATATCATGAAAACTCATTTCGAGCATAGTTTGGATTAGGCAATTCTTATCTTTATTAAAAGAGTTTATAAGATAAAAATAGAATGGTCTTTAATAAACATTTTTAATCCTGGTTTTGACGCTGTGGAGCTGGACCTACTTCAGCTAAAAGCGAACAATTGGCAGGAGACCGCTCAAGACAGGCGACGATTGCGCTCTCTTGTGTTGGAGGCCAAGACCCATTTTGGGTCGTTGTGCCAGCGGAGTAAGTAAGTAATCCTGGTTTAAGTATCTTTAACCTACTCGTTAAAATGTGGTTAAGGATTACTATTTCGTGCGATCTTTTTTTAAAGTCAGCACTTACATTTTAAGCGTTAATATTAAGTAAAAAGCATACATAATAAATATAAATATAGACATAATGACAGAGTAACGTATTTAGATTAATTTTAACCAAATCCAACAAAATCAATATATCTTTACAAAGAAAATGTCCAGCAATTTGTTAGTACCGTTAACCGTTCAGTTGTGGCTTCCAACTAGGATAAGGCGGGTTGGTAATGGCCCTAAATGAATATAGAAGCAGTTAAGTTGGCCATCGAATAGCTTTTATTTAATTTAATAGTTCGAGTCGATGTTGTTACTAATTAGTCTGCTAGATACTTTACTCGAATTTGCTTGGCAATTTTAATAATAAAATGATTTTGAAATGACCTTATGAAAACGTAAACACAATGATGAACATGACATAAACAAAAAATATGAAATGAAAATATAGAAAAAGAAGTTGGTGGGCTTTGTAATATTCAAAATTACAAATAAAAAGAGTTATAAGATTCAATAAGCCGTTTTTGTTACACTGCGGACCATTTGGCTGATTATTTACGACGTTTAATTTCATTTTGCGTAAATTATGACTTGCAATATTATTCCATGTGTTTTCAATTTGTCTATAAAAATAATCAAATTATAAATAATGTATTGCAATGTAAATAACATAGCCCAAAACAATATTGTTATTAATTACTAGCTGTTAGCGACTTCGTCCACGTGGAATTACAAAATGTAGCTTATGTTACTCGGGGATAATATAGCTTTCTAATGGTGATAGAATTTTTAAAATCGGCTCAGTACTTCTTGACTTATTTCAATACATACAAAAATACAAAATTTCTCTTTATAATATTACTATAGATAACGGAATTTCGTTCCTTGTTCGGTTATAAATGAAAAACATTTATTGACAAAAATATTTTAGAAAATGTCACCTAAACTAGGTAATTGTTGGTAGAATGGTTCTTATTTATTTTATAATAAATTTCGTTGTTACTTAAAACAGATTTAAGAGTTCTTAGCCCGAGTTGAGATACTTTTAACAAAACAGAAATGTAAAACCCATTAAGACAGAAAAATGCTTTTAAAGTATCTTGTTTCCTTAATAAATGTACCGTTGTACTAATGGATACCTCTGAAAAAATATTTAAAAGGGAACCTACTTCAAATGGTGTCTGATAATTTATTAATTACTATGATACATTTTTCTTTGTTTTATTTTTTATAACATATTTAGCTACTATTATAACAACATACGAAAATTCAGCATTACATTTTTCTTTTAGAAGGGGGCATACGAGCAGCGGATCGCCTAAATTAGTTGATCCGACGCCATGAACACAACGCCAGAGGAATCGCAGATGTGTTGTCAGCTTTTAAATGGGCAATATGTTCTTTTCTTGCCTCGTATTATTAAGCCAAAAATTATGTCTTTCTGGACACTTAAAAACATTATTTTGTAGTCCTAAATTGTGATTTGCTATAGAAAAGGTGTTAATGATGTTATGAAGAAAAATATAGATTGATAACATCAGAGAGTTACAATTTTAAAAGCAATAATAAAAGCCTAGCAACGTTGAGATACGTAGCAACCTTTGAGTGAGATTCGTTAACGTTTTGTGAAACCTTTCTTGAAAAATAATGGATTTCAGTTGTAGGTGACGAAAATCCTCACAAAGACTTTTATTTTATTTATATAATTGAGTTTGAATAATGTATTTTTTAGTATTGTAGTGAAAAAAGGGTTAATTTTCTTAGAAAAAAGACACTTTCTAGTTTCAACATACTTTTCATTGAGATTTCCTAAAATTGTAATCTAAAAACACAAAGAGAAAGATTTTTTTAATTACGAGATAAAGGAAATAACCTAAAAAAATATTTTACGGTTTTATTTTTTCAAAACTCTTTTGTAAACTTCCTTAAGACTATTTAGCTTTACTCTACCATTACTTTTATAGAAGGGGATTCAGTATTCTTGATACTTAAAAATTAAACGAGATAAAACCATTAGCGAACAATCTTATACCCCAGCGATGTAATGAAGACGGGAAATTATGACGGTTTTAAAATTAAATTAGCCTATAATAAGCTGCGAGATTTTTTATGTTTCATATCAGAGCAAACAAAGTATAACGTTATTTCACCGTGGATTTCTATTGCGATATCTCGTGTACCATTAAATTATTTCGTATTATCGGTTTTTCGATTGTCAATTATGTGTTACATGAAATTTAAAACCGCATTTCATTGTGTTATTTATCAAGCACTCGACTGATTTCTAACTCAATGTATAAAACAAGAGCTTTTCATTGACCGCTTTTAGCAGCGCTGTTGGCAACTTCAATTTACTAATTTTGGTTTACGGTAAATACGTACTTAGGCTTTCAATCAAATAGGTAAAGTTATAAATACGCACTAGTCGTGGAGTTGCGGAAAATGGAGCCTATCATGGGTGAAGTTGATTAATTTCAATTTTAATTAATTGACATATGTGTTATTTAACTAAAATTAACATGCATTATTTACATTCTTCTTTGCTAGTTGTGCAATTTCTATAGTCCATACTAACTGAAGAACTACTGGGCCAATTTCAAAAATTCTTTCACCATTAGAAAGCTACATTATCCACGAGTAACATAGGCCATATTTTTAATTTCAATCAGACAAAATCGCGCACAACATCTAGTTTAAATAAAACTAAACAAACTATTTATAATCATGTTTTCTCTATGCATTATTCTACAAAGAGACAGAACTGTATCTGAAAAAGTACCAATGGGACGTCACAGTTTGATAGTACCTTTGATAAGTCCTGCTCTAATCACATCGATATATCCAGATAAGCCAGCGATGTATCCACGATTATTTTCATCACATTAGTCGTTTGGTTATCGAAGCGTTTAATGAGCTTCGGCAGAAAGTGCTCATAGATATTCTGTAGCTATTTCGACCGACTCCTATTTTATTAGAGCAATTTCTAATATTAATTAAAACCTTTTACCATATATTGGGTCATTCTATTTAATTGTAAAGTAACTAAATTATGATTTTAAAAGTATGGTGGATATTAATTACTAGATGAGTCCAAATTCGAGTGAAAATTTGGAACAAAGATGGAATGTAATGCGCAATTTTTTACCTTGCATAGCCGCGTTGTGGAACACTCTGTCCTCAGCGGTATTTCCAAACGTTTACGACTTAGGGGCCTTCAAGAAAAGA
>QDHC01003250.1:513587-528060 GCA_013186455.1 Papilio dardanus tibullus
GGTGATGATGATGAGTAGAATATCTAGGTTAACATATTGTCAACATTTTGGGAAACTTAAAGACTACTCGTAGTTGTCGACTAACTATGTATTTATTAAGTCTCAGTACGGAAATTAATCTTAATATTGTTCTATTTTCCAGATGTCGATTAAAAGAATAACGCTTGTAGTTAGTCTGCTGGTAATAATAGCCAACAGTGAAGGTCTAAGGGTATTGGTTTTCTTTCCAATGGTGTCAAAAAGTCATAGTATTTTAGGACAAGGCATAGTTAGCCGTTTATTAGAAGCTGGACATGAGGTAACTAGGGATTTGATATATAGTTGTGACAAGGAGTCAGGCTTTAATGACATTGTTTTAAATTTATGGAGACCTGAAATGGTTCTAGGTCGTTCACGTCACATCATATCCTCGTAAAAAGCCAGAGCCAAGATTAAAGGAAATTGACGTCAGTGCTGTTGGGGAGAGGCTTCGTTCCGCAATGACAGATACTGGTTAGCTACTAAGATTTTGATCCAATTAAATGAAATATAAAATTTGAAGAATTTAATAAGTAATCATTACTCATTGTTATTTTCTTTATTCTATCTATTGTAATAAAATCACAAACAAGTAAGTATCTATTATGTACGCATTTATCTGATAACATTTAATATGAACGAGATTTTATTGTAGTAAAAGTAACACATAATATAAGTTTTACTACTTAACTTGTACCTGACATGGTGCCTAATTCCATACGTTGTGACGTCTGAGCCTGATTCACAACTTTGTCAGTATGTCAGCTTTAATTTCACACAGATCTTTGTCAATTATAAGTCTCCTGTTATGTACAGTGAATACTAGAATGGTGTTTTTATATTTATTATTTTGAATATGCTTTTCTATAGACCAGAAATATACTCAACGGCTCTGCGCCATAGATTTTTTAAATAATATTAAAACTAAAGTTTGATTTTATCACCAAGGCTTGTTTATTTAGGAGCCATCGATATCTACAAGATAGCCTACGTTCTTATATTTAATTATTCAATTACAGATAATCCTTTTACAATTAAAAACTTGGTCGGAAAAGACAACGTTGGCGATTCTATTTTCTTTCTGTACTTCACATACGACCTTCACAGACAAGTACTCGCAGAAAAGAATGTTGTAGATCTACTGAGTGATACTAAGGAACATTTCGATGCTGTCATTAATGAATGGTTCTTCAGTGACATTACAGCTGGGTAAGAAGTTGTTATTTTTGATTATAAATGGAGAATCCTACTACCACCAATGAAGTGGTTTAGGCAGAAGATGCTACGGAAAGAAAGTGAAGATATTTCCTTTCTGTACACATTTGCACGTAGCTGGGAGAACATTTCGTAATTTTAACGAAAACAGGTGACCCTCCCCTTTGCCACCTTATACTTATACTTATGTGAAAATTATATTAAGAATGCACTAAATAATTACAAGTTTTCTTATTTTACAGACTTGCTTCCCTCTTTAAATGTCCGCTAATTTGGTTGGGATCAACAGAAGCTCATTGGCAAATTTTACAATTAATAGACGAAATTCCAAATCCTGCTTACAATGTTGATATTTGTTCGAAAAGCCGAACTCCTCTTACATTTTGGGAGAGGATCATGGAATTATGGATAATCCTTAAAAAGTCACTTATGACGAAGTAAGTACAAATATGTTTGCTGTTATATGGATCAAACGAGGAATACTTAAGCTATTCTTGACTAAGGAACTGTTTTGTTGATTTATAACTATACCTATTAAACGGCTTTGAGTAAAACAGTAAATAAATCTAAATTTATCCTTTCTCAATTTTCATAATTATGTTAAATATTTCTAAATTGAAACATTGTTTTCGTTAATTTTATTTTTAAGCTATGGGTCATAAAATATGTCATTAAAGTAAATCATTCTTCTCCCTCTTTACAGCTTAGTTGTAGTTCCATTCGAAAGATCATTATACAACAGCTTGTATCCACCTCTAGCTGCAAAGAGAGGAGTCACAGTACCATCATATGATGAAGCTATTTACAACGGATCACTTTTGTTACTGAATTCACATCCATCAATTGGTACAGGATTTAGATTACCACAAAATGCTAAATATATTGCTGGCTACCATATAAGTAAAACAGTGGACCCTCTACCAAAGGTATGTCTTCCCAATATAATACAAAATCAGCTAAAGTGATACGGAGGTTGTTCGTCGATAGCGCTCTAAATGCTACTTAATTATGGGTTGTAATAATTTTAATGAAATTTATCTTAAATAATATATTGGTTTTAGGATCTTCAAACGTTAATGGATAGGGCAAAACACGGCGTAATTTACTTCAGCATGGGTTCAAATTTGCAAAGTGCTGATATGTCTGAAGCAATGAGGGACTCTTTGCTAAAAATGTTTGGTCAACTCAAACAGACTGTCATATGGAAGTTCGAACAGGACTTCCCAAATATTCCCTCGAATGTTCATCTCGTTAAATGGGCACCTCAAGCAAGCATTCTTTGTAAGTGATCTGTATTATCTAATTGAAAAATACTGAATAGAAGAACTATTAAGTACTGAATTCTAAAATGTAGCCAAACTATTTAGAATTTTGGCATTGACAAATGAGAAGAGATTTAAGAGGAATACTCTTTATTTCCTTCCTTATTTCCAGAATATTGTATAGCTGCGTTAATTAGGAATGTAAAACGTCAGTAACTAAAGTAAAGTATTTTTTTTTTAACTTTCAGCACATCCAAATCTAAAGATTTTTATAACACATGGTGGACAATTGTCGACAACTGAAGCTATTCACTTTGGTGTACCAGTTGTGGGTATTCCTGTAATAGGTGATCAACATGTTAACATGAGATCTGTTGAAATCAAAGGTTTGGGACTTGTAGTCACGCTCGCTGAAGATATGGCCCCTAAGGTTAAAATCGCTATTGATGAAATATTGCAAAACCCACTGTAAGTCTTTAAAACAATTTTTATTTTAATTGTGATGGTTATTTGTTATTACTTAGTAATCGAAACAAAAAGCCTTAATTCTCTGCGTATTTTACGTATAGGTGTTTTAGTTATCTAAAAATCATTTGGAGCTATAATTTTCACCAAATGGATGGAACATGCCATCAGTTTGAACGCCTTGTTTATTTATTTGTTCATCATCATCATCAATAACTGCTAATTTATTATTGTAGGCGCTTATCTTACCAATATGGTCAAAAAGAAAACGTTTTTTAAGTAAACACACCTAGGAGTACAGAAACATTGCTATTAACATTTTTAAAGTTAAGACGTTGTTAAATTCATTGGTCTATTTGTTTCAGTTACAAGCAAAGAGCCAAAGAAGTGTCCAAAATATTCCACGACCGGGTCCTTCCTCCGGGTGAAGAATTAGTTCATTGGGTAGAATACGTGGTTCGTACGGGAGGAGCTTTGCATCTGCGTTCGCCTGCTCTCGGCGTGCCATTATACCAGAAGTTATATCTGGACTTTATTATTGTATTGATTCCTATATTATATTTATTGGTTAAGGTTGTAAAAGTTCTAAGAAGAAATTATTCAAGTTATAAAGCTAGGAAAATAAAGAAGAATTAGATACAGAATGAATTTAGTTTGTGTAGATGTAGTGCAAACATGAAACATGTTCTAAAAACAAAAAATATATATTTATAACTTCAAGAAATCAACTTAATCGTTTAGCTTACTTCGTGTTTTATGTAATATACAAGCTGTCGCCTGCGACTCTACTCTCTGAGGATCTAGTAAATATCCTACGTGTTCTTCCAGACTACGGTTTATAAGTTTTGGAACCAGAGTACTAGAAGTGCTGGATCGATGGTCCTCCATGGTCTCTGCCTACTCCTCTGGGTTACGAGCGCGAGTAATGTTGTTGTTGTATCCTAGTAGGTACTAACTCGGTATACAGTTCTAGAGACATCTATAAAAACAAAATATCAGCCTATAATAACTACCTAGTCATATACGATCAACAAAAAAACACGTAGATTTTAGATATGAAACCATTTATATTTTCGGGCTTGATTAATTCATTTAGTAATTCACATCGAAACAAAGTGGACGCTTCATCGGAGTGTTCAAAAGGCTTTACAAAATAGTTATGATACTTTAATAAATGTAAGTCATATTTTTATTCTTATTATTTTACTATTATTGATTATATTTTTCTTTTTAGGGATTTGTTAAAAAGTTTAATGAACGATTAAACGAAATTCCATTACATAAACGGATTGCCACACTCGTTCTTGTTTAATTGTCCTTTAGTATTGATTTAGTATAAATAAGTCTATACTAATGGAGTTCTTAATTGTAATAATATTAAACTAACTAATTTAAATCCGCATAATTTAACAGTGAGCTTCTACAGCAACTTATCACGTTACTTCAAATAGTGAGACATTACTTCGTGCCAAAGATTCGGCAGTGGAATACCAAGCTAAACCTCGCGTATAATCAGAATGACATAATGATAGTGACATTTATTTTCTTATCACATAGTCGCGAGATCATGGTCATGCATTATTAATATAGAAGTTTAAATTGTTCGTTATTATTACAGTAAAACATTTTGCTATTAAAAATAAAAATTCTTCATAGATAAATGTGTTTTTAAGTTCCTGCAATACTATATTCTACAGCGTAAATTTAATTTTTCTTATTATTTTAAAAACAAAAGGTAAGAGTATGATTAACTTATAAATTATTGAAGTTTAGATAAAAGTATTTACATCAAATTGTGTATTTTTTAAATCATTTATTGGCTGTAGCTACTAACAACTAACACTTATTTTAAAGATGATTCATATCTTTTTTATTGTCTGAAAATGTATTAATCCATTGTTATCAATGATAACACAATCCTATTAGGAAATAATTACTATCTGTCTATTATGTAATATACAAATATGTAATCTTTCGACTTACATCAGAGTGACCAGATATCGAGTAGGCGTAGAATTGAGGGTAATAAAATAGCACTTGTAATAATTACAACCGAATTGATAACTTGTAATTCCAAATAATACAATTACAATTAACAGTGTTAACAATTATCGAATTAACGTCCAACGAGTACGTGGTGGCGTGCGCACTTTCTCATAATTTATAAGATGGCCGCCCTTCCAGTGCTCGGAGTTCGCTATGGTCAATGATGTCTCAAAAACGGATAGGCGGCGTGTCAAAAGGCGGGTGCGCCGACAAATATAATAAAGCTTTACTTACATCGATAATATACTTGAGTATAAAAATGTCAATTTCATTACAGAATTTATAGGGTAAATTACCAGGATTTAGTAGAATATCGTAATAGGAGCGTCGGTGGCTCAGGGGTTTAGTTCTTGACTTGTAATCTGCAGGTCTCGAATTTGAATCCCGCCATGTACCAATGTGTTTTTCGATTTTCGAATTTCATATGTACATATTTACCTGACAGTCTTACAGTGAAGAAAACATCGTGATATAATCTGGTCATATCGGCAAAGAAATTCAAAGATAAGTGTCAAGTCGACCAACCCGCGCTGGGCCAGCTTGGTTGACTATGGCATAGTCCCCTTTAGGGTAGGCTCTATGCCCCTCGGTGGGGACATAAAGTGAGCTGATGACGACGATGATGATGATTAGTATATCTAGGTTAACAAATTGTCAACATTTGTGGAAACTAAAAGACTAGTTGTCGACTAACTATGTATTTATTCAGTCTCAGTACGGAAGATAATCTTAAAATTGTTCTACTTTCCAGATGTTGATCAACAGGATAACTTTTGTTATTAGTCTGCTGGTACTAATAGCCAACAGTGAAGGTCTAAGGGTATTGGTTTTCTTTCCAATGGTGTCAAAAAGTCATAGCATTTTAGGACAAGGCATAGTTAGCCGTTTATTAGAAGCTGGACATGAGGTAACTAGGGATTTGATATATAGTTGTGACAAAGAGTCAGGCTTTAATGACATTGTTTTAAATTTATGGAGACCTGAAAATTAAGTTGTATTGCATCTTGTCTGCTTCCTATTGATTTATTGTCGCTTTATAATCGCAGGGTTTTAGGGATCATGTTGTTAACTTCGATAGCTTTGTGTTATTATATTAAAAACGAGAAAAAGAGTTTAAAATAAAAAAGCCAATCCAGTGCAAGAGATGTAATATTTTTTTACCACAACAAAAGATTTAAAAAGACATAGAAGGAAAATGAAGGAAGAAGAATGAATAAAAGAATGCCAGTACTTAAATAAAATTAAAAAAAAAAATAAAAAGACGTGCGGCGAGCAAGGAGTTGTGGCCAGTACTCGCCTCAACACTCGTATTGTGAATAAAGTTTTTAATGATTTGAATTTATGTACAAAAAAAGAAACGGTTTTAGGTTGTTCACGTCACATCATATCCTCGTAAGAAGCCTGAGCCAAGATTAAAGGAAATTGACGTCAGTGCTCTTGGGGAGAGGCTTCGTTCCCCAATGACAGATACTGGTTAGTTACTTAGAATTTTATCCAATTAAATGTAATTTAAAACTGAAGAATTTAATAAGTAATCTATACACATTGTTATAATCTCTATTCTGTCTATTGTAATAAAATCACAAACAAGTATCTATTACGTACGCATTTATTTGATAACATTCAACATTAACGAGATTTTATTGTATTATAGTAAAAGTAATACATAGTATAAGTTTTACTACTTAATCGGTACCTGACAGGGTGCCTACTTCTCCACGTTATAACGTCAGCGACTGACTGACTTTGTCAGTATGTCAGCTTCAATTTCACAACGATATTTGTCAAGTGTAAGTCCCCTGTTATGTACAGTAGTATTTATCATTTTGAATACGCTTTATTCTAGACTAGGAATGTAATCAATGCCCCTTCGCCATACATTTTTTAAATAATCTTAAAACTAAAGTTGTTTTTTTTAATTAAGCTTGTCTATGTAGGAGCGATTGATATCTTATAAACCTACGTTCTATTGTATCTTCTATATAATTATTCAATTACAGATAACCCATTTACAATTAAAAATTTGGTCGGAAAAGGCAACATTGGTGATTCTATTTTCTTTCTGTTCTTCTCATACGACTTTCACAGACAAATATTCGAAGAAAAGCATGTTGTGGACCTACTGAGTGATACTAAGGAACATTTCGATGCTGTTATTAATGAATGGTTCTTCAATGACATCACAGCTGGGTAAGAAGTTGTTATTTTTAATTATAAATGTAGAATCTACTAATGAAGTGATTTAGGCAGAGGATGATCCTACAGATAGAAAGAAAAAATATTCCCTTTCTGTAGACATTTGCAAATTGCTGGGAGAAAAACTCGTAAATTTATCGTAAATAGGTGACCGTCTCGTTCTCCACCTTAAGCGTTAATATTAATATTATGTTAAGAATGCGCTAAGTAATTTCACGTTTTCTTAATTTACAGAATTGCTTCCCTCTTTAAATGTCCGCTAATTTGGTTTGGATCAACAGAAGCTCATTGGCAAATTTTACAATTAATAGACGAAATTCCAAATCCTGCTTACAATGTTGATATTTTTTCGAAAAGCCGAACTCCTCTTACATTTTGGGAGAGGATCATGGAATTATGGATGATCCTTAGAAAGTCACTCATGATGAAGTAAGGACAAATATGTTTGAAGTTTTCGGGATCAAATATGGAATACTTAAGCTATTCTTGGCTAAGGAACTGTTTTATTGATTTTTAAGTACCTATTAAACGGCTCTGAGTAAAACAGTAAATAAATCTAAATATATCCTTTCTTGAATAACATATGTTAAATATTTCTAATTTGAAACATTGTTTTCGTTATTTTATTTTGTAAGCTATGGGTCATAAAATATGTCATAAAAGTAAATCATTCTTCTCGCTCTTTACAGCGTAGTTGTAGTTCCATTCGAAAGATCATTATACAATAGCGTCTATCTACCTCTAGCTGCAAAGAGAGGGATCACAATACCGTCATATGATGAAGCTATTTACAACGGATCACTTTTGTTACTGAATTCACATCCATCAATTGGTACACCATTTAGATTACCACAAAATGCTAAATATATTGCTGGTTACCATATAAGTAAAACAGTGGACCCTCTGCCAAAGGTATGTCTTCCCAATATAATGCAAAATCAGCTAAAGTGATACGGAGATTATTCGTCGATAGCGCTCTAAATGCTACTTACTTATGGGTTGTAAAATTGTTTTAGGAGCTTCAAACATTAATGGATAGTGCAAAACACGGCGTAATTTACTTTAGCATGGGATCAAATTTGCAAAGTGCTGATATGTCTGAAGCAATGAGGGACTCTTTGTTAAAAATGTTTGGTCAACTTAAACAGACTGTCATATGGAAGTTCGAACAGGACTTCCCAAATATTCCCTCCAATGTCCATCTCGTCAAATGGGCACCTCAAGCAAGCATTCTTTGTAAGTGTTCTGTATTATCTAATTGAAATTTAAATGCTGAATAAAATAACTATTAAGTACTCAAATGTAAAATGTAGGCAAACTATTTAGAATTTCGGCATTGACGAATGAGAGGAGATTTAAGAGGAACACTCCTTATATCCAGAATGTTGTATAGCTGCGTTAATTGGGAATGTATGACGTCAGCCACTAAAGTAAATATGATTATTTTTAACTTTCAGCTCATCCAAATCTAAAGATCTTTATAACACATGGTGGACAATTGTCGACAACTGAAGCTATTCACTTTGGTGTACCAGTTGTGGGTATTCCTGTAATAGGTGATCAACATGTTAACATGAGATCTGTTGAAATCAAGGGTTTGGGACTTGTAGTCACGCTCGCTGAAGATATGGCACCTAAGGTTAAAATCGCTATTGATGAAATATTACAAAACCCACTGTAAGTCTTTAAAACACTTTTTATTTTAATTGTGATGGTTATTTGTTATTACTAAGTACTCGAAACAAAAAGCCTAAATTCTCTGCTTATTTTACGTATACGTGTTTTAGTTATCTAAAAATCTTTTGGAGCTATAATATTCACCAAATGGATGGAACATACCATGAGTTTGAACGCCTTGTTTATTTACTTGTTCATCATCATCACCAATACCTGCTATTATGTTATTGTAGGCGCTTATCTTACCAATATGGTCCAAAAGAAAACGTTTTTTAAGTAAACATACCTAGGAGTACAGAAACATTGCTATTACATTTTTTTAAGTTAAGACGTTGTTGAAGGTTTATCGGTCTATTTTTTTCAGTTACAAGCAAAGAGCCAAAGAGGTGTCCAAAATATTCCACGACCGGGTCCTTCCTCCGGGTGAAGAATTAGTTCATTGGGTAGAATACGTGGTTCGTACGGGAGGAGCTATGCATCTGCGTTCGCCTGCTCTCGGCGTGCCTTTATACCAGAAATTATATCTGGATTTTATTATTGTATTGATCCCTATATTGTATTTATTGGTTAAGGTTGTAAAAGTTCTAAGAAGAAATTATTTAAGCTATAAAGCTAGGAAAATAAAGAAGAATTAGGTACAGGATGGATTTTGTTTTTGTAGATGTAGTAAAAAAACAAAAAAATAATATGTTTAATGAGCATTATGTTTGTAGTGTAAGCATTAAAGTTGTGTTAAAAACAAAAACCTATATTTTTTCTTTGACACAATGCCATTCGGCCGACCTCTGAACACCGTAATAAAATTACATCACAACACAACCATTGCTGTCTTTCTATAGTTTTGGAACGCAAAAAGAACAAAGAAACCGTCATTGGCTTTTATATTCAACGTTATCATTTTGTATGTCACAATCTACTCCTCGACTATGTCAACGACTTCTTCTTTGTATTAAGTACAATATTGTTATTTATACCGTTGTATTTTTAAAACGCTCTTATCTTGTACAAAGATGCTATGATACTGGCTGTCCTTGCACTGGTCGTCAACCTACGCTTAACTACATGCGCACGTTACAAAGTTAGTCAATTTTGTTAACCGACTTCCAACAGAAGAAGGTTATCAAGTCAATGAGTTTTTTTTTGTATGTTCGGAAACTAAGCAGCTAGTTCTGAACCAATTTACGTGATTCTTTTTTTGTTTGATGCAAAATGGCTGCCATTTGGTCCCATATTTACGTTTTAAAAAACTATTTAGTAGTTTTTGAGTTATTTATAATAAATTAAAAAAAATTGGACTTTTGAGCTTTCTCGGCTCATGTTACATTGTAATAAATGAACACCAACATGTCATATTGGTTTTATTTAAAAGTATGCAAGAGGTAGACAGACAATGATAGTCCTAATTTATTATGTACTTCATTAATAATATCCATGTGGAATTAAACGAATATTTGAGAATTGGAACCCTGTAATTGTTGAAATACAATAACATAACTTAAAAATCAACTATGCTTTTTAGATGAACTTATATCGTGTTTCTTATAAACTAATCTTTTCACACTTAAATAAAATATAGCAATAACGATTGTTATAAGCAAAACAAGATCGAGGTATAACTTCTGATACCAGGGCACCAGAAGGGCTGGAGAGCGAAGATGTGGTGCGCCTTTTGTTTTTATAACATGTTGCACCCAACGTGGGATTTCTGCTCCTGGTGATATCACTCTATCGTGGTATATGAAGTTGAGTTCACTGATACGCTCACGGTAACTTAAATAAGAAAAAAAAACATTATTAATTGTATAGCTCCCGTGTGCCAAGAAGTAGGAAAACATTTTCTAATGAATACAGACATCGTAAATTGAATTATTTATTTTACCAAATAATTCCTGTACCCTGACTTCAATAACTTTTTTTTACTATAGATGCTCTTAAATAATGCAATAAAAATTGTAAATATATACTGTTTTATCAGCTTACCTCGAGTTTTCAAGAATTTCTTCAATAGCAACTTTTAAGTTTTTGGGAGTGTCATAATTTAGATCGACTCTCCTAGCGATTCCCTTAGCGACCGCTCTGTTTATATTGATGAACTGATCGGCAAACATCGGGATACCGATGATAGGTACTTTGTTGTGTAAGGCTTCAGTTGTGGATAGAAGACCGCCATGAGTGATAAATAGCACGCAGTTTGGATGAGCTGGTGAAGAGAAACAAGAAAACATATAACATAGCCTCGGCCCATTTTATTTACGATTTGCGGTATTTAAAAAGCATGTAACAGTAAACCATAGGCAGCAATTTACCCAAAATGCTTTGCTGTGGAGCCCAGTCTAACATAAAAATATTCTTTGGCTTGTCCGGTAATGAAACTTCAAATTTCCAAATTACAGTCTGCTTTAATTGACCAAATATCTTTAATAATTCTGTTTTTATTTCTTCTGGAATTTTACTACTTTGAAGCATGGACCCCATGCTAAAGAATATAAATCCATGTTTAGCTTTGTCCAATATATTTTTTAAATCCTAGAACAGAAATGTATTAAAAAAATACGTGTAAAGATAAATTAATTTTAACAGTCCCCTTACTATCTTTAATTTTGCTTATCTGATTGCTTTTTGTTTATGCTTTTTAAGAACGTAATCTCGGAACCATCAAAAGGCATCATTGTTCTTTAAAAAACGTGACAACTGAAGAGAATTTGCATTTAAAATTCACATACCTCGGGTAATGGTTCAACATTGCTCTCAATATGATATCCACCAATTTCGATTAGATTACGCGGAAGGGGGATACTATCAGCTGTTGAAATGTGGGAGTTTCCAAATATTAGAGACGCGTTGTATTTAAGTTCACCAAGAGGTGGGAGGACTCGACCTCGTTTCATCACAGCTGATCTATATGCTTCATTGTAAGATTTAACATTACGGTCATTCACCCACCTGGCGAGAAAAAAGAAAAGAATTAAGATGAAAACTGAATCGCTTGGTAATCACTTAGTGTGTTTTTTTATTTGCAGTTCAGGAGGGCTAACCAAAGTACTTTTTGATTTCCGATATCGCCGATGGAATCGACAAATGGGTACGGAACTGACAATGACATTCGATAAGTCTTGTGATTGTCACGTGTGAAATATCGAACGTCTTTGTCAGTTTCATACATGATTTACGTTCGCTATATATGTTAAATCGCTTCGTAGCGAATGTACTGTGGGTAACCTCCCAGTAACACTTACCATCTATAAATCTTCCAATCCAAAAGGGTCATCAATTCTTGGACACGTGTCCAGAATGTAAACGGTGGTATTGAATTGGACTTGACATGGTCGGCGGTGTAAGCTGGACTCGGTATCTGATCTATCAGCGATAATGCCATATTATGTGGACTTACGGATAAAAAGAATATCAGTGGACAATCGAAGACAGCAGAAAACCTGTAATGGCAGAGTTAATGAGTTTAATTATTAAACAATGTATAGAATTAACGATAATGGTTATTACCAGTTAAATGGAGATACGTTCTAGAATTACCAAGATTTCTTTTGAGTGGAGTAATTTTTTTTCAGGCCATTGACTTAAGTCGTATAATCATAAATCGAACGCTAACCTTTCCCTATCTTTTCTTATTGACGTTTGATCTTGCTTTATTGACGTTCTTTATTTATTCTTGTAAACAGGAAGCCTCAAAAAGGTTTACATTGAAGAAATAATTATTATTTTTATCTTCATTGATTTTAAACATAAATCTTAAATACATGTTTCTGGATTCCATATAAGTAGACTTAAACATTTTTGTTGCTCTCGCAATACTGTATTTTTGAATAATATAGACGGGAAATCAGTGTCCTTTTTACGTGGTGCAGTTCCTTTCACCATTATATGTGATTCAATAAGAGATTGTAGTACTATTAACCTAATTTACTTTTTTATTTTCAATAGATATAGATAAATGTTTAGACGAAATATCCTTTGGCACGAAGCCATAGAAGGTTTTTCTAAATGTACACGTAATATTAGGTCTCTTTATTTGATCATGTCAACTTGAGGCTAACTAGGTAGTATATTATTTTATTTAGCTTTAGATGATGTAAGGTTTACCTGAATCAAGCATGTATGCAGACACAAATTTACGATAGTTTATTATAGTCAATTATTAAAATTTATGAGAGCCTGATGTATACAAAGCAAATTTCACTTATGCAAAATCACATGGTTATAAAAATGTTACAGTCTTCTAGTATATTATTAATAACGATGAATCGCGTGACAAAACCATTATTAAAGATTTAAATTTCCCATGAATCTGCACTTAAATGCAAATTAAAGCAATTATCTTATTGTTCGCTATTTTAAGATATTCACCACAATGAATTTTAAAGCGTCATCCTTCCTACAACATAACAAGAATATTTTCCTTGTTTTCTGTTTTTATTTTATTTTCGACTTTATTTATTAGCTTCTTAAATGGCTCTACAATTTATTTTATTGCAAAGAAAGTTTGTAAGGATTTTAATATCAGAGTGCGTTCATTCGATCATAAATATAAATATCCTGCAAATTAAATCCTAGTGTCAGCTATCGTAAAATTGGTCGTGGCATTGGTTACAACATAATATATCGTTGTCTCTGCTTTTTTAAAGGGAATAAGAAGAATGACATTATGTTTTAAATGGGAACGGCTAGTTAACAATAGAACATACCCAGAATATAATTCACTGTACATCCATTCAGCGATAACTGCATCGAACTCTTCAGTCGGATCATGAATCAGCTTTTGTACATTTTCATGTTGTATTGTAGAGTTGGCAATATTAAACATCAGTGTGAACACCATGTGCATGTCTTTCATGTCAACTTCTTTCTTCATCAGCTTTTGAATATCGAGTACGTCTTCTGAAATTATACATTACTAGCTGTTGCTCGCGACATCGTCCGCGTGAAATTAATTAATATAGCCTATGTTACTCGCGGACAATATAGCTTTCTAATGGTGAAAGAATTTTTGAAATCGGCCCAGCAGTTCTTGAGTTATTTCAATACAAATAAAAATACAAAGTTTCTCTCGCTATAATATTAGTATAGATAATTATAATTCCCTGCGATCGGAGTCGTGGGAAATAGCTAGTTTATCTATAGCTTGGATCATGCAAAATTTAAAGTAACCACATTTATCTAGTCGTTCATGTTCTTGGTAACATAACTAGTTTTTTTAATCATAATTCATACGGCATTACTAGTTTGTTACTTAACGTTTGCATTATAATGACTTGTAGATAAATAAAGTAACGTAAAATGAAGAATACTTTTTGGCGTTTCATAGCTTACAATGCCTATTATTTGGCTTTGGTGATAGAGTTGAATGTTAGGGAAAATATGTTACAAATTAGGTATGCTCATAATTCATTGCAGATTGTAATTAAATCCTTGCAGGTGTGGAAACTTAAAACGTAATGGAAAATAGATTATGAATTAGTATTCATGATCTATTTTCAAACAAAAACCACTTTATTTCGAAACGAGAGTCAGCATTATTACTGTTGTAGTTTTTACGTTTGGTACTGGTACATTCACATAATTTGTTCCATAATACAGAA
>QDHC01003250.1:528153-538378 GCA_013186455.1 Papilio dardanus tibullus
TATTTTTTTATTACTTTTCCCTATGTAGTTACCGATCTAAAGATGCACTGGCACTGGCTTACTGTTGAGTTTTGGGACACGCTGTTTCGTTTGCCACGCTTATTAGTAAACCCTTATAAAATACAAGATTTTTTATGAACCATGCTAGAGATGCAACTACCATGCTTTGAGCTTAATCATCTATATTTTTCACTACACAAATCTATCGTGATATTTTATTTTTTTCCTTCTTATGTATATTATTTAATTCCGATAAATGGAATAATTACCAGCTGGAAAACAGTTTCGATTTGATTCGACGTCAATTTGCCGCAATCTAGGATTCACATTTTTCATTGGCATCGGCGTTATGTACGTAACCTGGAAAAAAAACAATATTCTTTTTTATTCCTCAGCATTTGATATTTTATTTCATATTCTAATTTCTACTACAATAACTTGGCTAGTAGTACGTTTAGGTTGTCATCTTTTTAACCGACTTCCAAAATGGAGAAGGCACTCAGTTCCTCTGTATGTTTTTTTTGTACACCTATAACTCGGCGCCTGGTTGTCCGATTTTCATAATGCTTTTTTCATTCGAAAAGTAGTGTTAGTTATTTGCTCCCATTTTTGAAATGAAAAACTATTAAGTAGTTTTTGACTTATTATTATTGATAGTAGAATACACCTGAAGAAAATGATAGAGTTTAGTTAAAGTAGAGAGATTCGATGTCACGCTTTTTTAGTTTTTAGACGAGCAAAAAGTATAAAAATCCGTATATTTTGCTTTGAATAAATACATATTATTTACTTTTAAAGTTTTACTTTCTAGATGAATTGGTTATTTAATGTGGATCACATAAAAAGTTCCATTAAACAAAAATAGAAAAGGTACAAAAAACATTTTGTATGTTTTTAACCTTATAAAAACACGCCCTATTTTTCAGACTTGAACCGAGGTCACTTGAATTACTATTTATAAGATAAATCAATTTATTTATCCAAGAACTTAAATAAACAAAATAAAATAAACACTCTATTATATACTAGCTATTGTTCGCGACTTAAACCGCGTGGAATTAATTAATATAGCGTATGTTATTCGGGGATTATGTAGTTTTCTAATGGTGAAAGAATATTTGAAATCGGCCCAGTACTTGAGTTATTTCAATACATACAAAAAAAAAGTTTTTCTCTTTATAATATTAGTATAGATTACCAGGTTCAAGTACCTACTGACGAGACATAACTCGCATATTGATTCTAATATCTTATCTGACTTTTATTAACAAACATACACACATTGTGTTTCTTAGCAAACATGTCATAAGTGAACAGTAAACATTTTGTTTGTAGTATAATATGTTTTTGTCTTCATATATCCGTTGGTCGACCTCGCATTATTAACGTTCTTACATTATGGGATGGTAATCTTCGAACCTGCCGAATTTAGTTGCTATGCGACGTACCCAGTGCGATCTCATTAAAGTTCGTACAAAGATTGTTGTTGCTGACTTATAATATTAAGTTATGTTTCTATATGGTACTTATAATAATTATTTTTTTCACACCTGTATTTGTCGGAGGCCAAGTCCCGTTTCAGGTCATTGTGTGACACTAGTAAGTTAGTTAGTATTTAACGACTAAATTCAAAGCTTATTTTTTATATTTCTTTTCCAACAGACATATTGTAAGTATACAAAAAGCATTTAATTTAGCTATTTACATAAGATCATCAAAATAATAATACCAATATTCTATGATAGTCTATTCAATGATTATGATACTACAATCATACATACAAAAATCATTAACAAATAATGATTCCCAATAATCATGAAAATGTAACTGTAAGTACTTATAATTATTTTATTAATGGTCCCAACTTACCTGATGTCCGGCATTTAACAAATGTTTCACAAACGCATTTCCGAGTATCGAATGACTTTTCCCAGGAATGGGAAACACAACCAATAATTTATAACTTTCACTATAACTTAAAATATATAAAGTAATCATTAACACTATTAGAATTAACCGCATTGTTAATTTAATTTAATATTTTTAATTTAATTCAAATAAATAATATAGTAAGGTTAACGACAGAGAGCTGTGTTTTATGACTCGATTGTAACACGGCTTACTCCGTAATACTGGTTCGCATTATTGTATACGAGTATCTTGTATAAAGTACTAGTATATAGCTGAGTATGTACACGGTTATTTTAAGCTAGTTTCACACGAGCGCAGCACAGTGAGTCAAAACCGTAGAGCAGAATACTAATATTTTGAAAGTAAACAAGCGTTTAATAAAGTAAATGAAATGTCTAGTTTTCTGCTATCTACTTAGCTTTACTGTTCCCCTCATATAAGAAAAGCTCAGTGACAGTGGTAGAGCCCGCTTTAACATCTTCGCACGAATTGTCCGGCTCGCCCGGTGGAATACCACGACCACACAGAAGACAGGCCTCAAATGGAAGCTATTCCGTGTTTCGTCTGATGAGTGTTGTGCCGGAGGCCTCTTTTTAGTCCATTTTCCCTTCCTATCTCTTTCTTATAAGGACGTGATGGGAAGGGGAAGTGGTTTGGCGGGGGAGGGGACACATAGAAAGAGGAATTATCCTTTTTCTTTGCGTCTCCTCGCCCGTGGAGGGTAGGCAACGCATCTGCAATTGCTGATGTCTATGGGCAGCGGTCGCTTCGCTATTTCAGCGAATTCAGGTGGCCGCTTGCTCGTTTGCCACTTTATAGTATAAAAAAAATACTTTATGCTTCACCATTCCGAATTCTGGTGGCTACTTCCTCGTAGGTGTCCTTGAACCTCATTCACACGAGCGCTTTTTAACACTCGCTAAAACCGTTGAGATATAACAAATGCATTTTGATGCATCTGTACACAGCGCAGCGCTTTAAAATCGTAACAATTTTTTTATCACGCAGCGTTGGATTTTACACAGCGCTCGTAATGACCAAGGGCGTTAAAAAAGCGCCAACACCGACGTTAAAGAAGCGTCCGTGTGAAAGCAGGCTTATACTTAATACATTTTATGTATAAAAATCAGGGTTCGAAAAAGCCGAAAAAGAAGCGGATTTTATTCTGTGAAAGGATCATCTATTACTTAATAAAAATGTTAACAAGTAACATAAAAATTATCTAGTATTTATTTGAGAAATATTATTTTAATGATTGATTAAAAAAACAGTACCGATTATTTTAATAATAATCTTCATTTCTTTGTGAGATAAATTAACAATTTTTAATAACGTATTAAGGTTTGAATTAATTAATTAAAATAATAAAAAACTAGCTGTACGGGTAAGTGAAAGAGGTTTTTCCCAACTTTAAATTAGGTTGTCATTTTGGGAAAAGATCTAAATTATTATGAATTGTAGTTTTTTGCTATGTGTTGCCTGGGAAAACATCAATCTCTAAAATGTTTAGCACACAAGACGGGAACAAATCAATTGATATATATCGTGATATATCCGCTGATATATATCGGCGAACCCTGATAAACATAATGCTTCAATGCGTTCGCTGTTGACAGGATCATCGAAAGTTTCAGCCGTCCTTAAATCTCGATGCCGCCTTTTTAAATAATAATAAGTTATTAAGTACTTAACTATTTTATTTCTTTCATATTTTGTTAATAATGTCTGTTTAAATATGTTTGTGCGAAAAAGTACAGCCCGCAAAAATCGTTTAGAAAGGGATTTAAATAAAAACACAATTAAATATTTAACAACTTATTATAATTGCTGTTAATTCATAATCAATCGTATTTGTTGATAATGTAACAAAGTTTAATTGCGAGTTTCCTCTAATGAGACACACAGTTATCGCCACTTTGTCCGCGTGGAATTAAAAAATAGCCTATGTTACTCGGGCATAATTTAGTTTTCTAATGGTGAAAGAATTTTTGAAATCGATCTAGTAGCACTTGAGTTATTTCAATACATACAAAAATACAAAGTTTTCCTTTTCATAATATTAGAATAGATAATCATGACCACTATAACCTTGTTATCTACTATAACCTAAATTACCATATATTTTTACAACAATTTAAACAGTAATTAAAAAAAAATAACTAAATATCTATTCAATTTTGGTCTTATTATATTTTCGCTGAATCATTGTCACTAAATATTTAATGATAACAATTGCTATGATTAGTGTACAAATAATGATTGCGAGAAGGTCGAAGTACATTTTCTGGTACCAGGGTACAAGAAGTGCTGGGGAGCGTAAATAGGTCGCACCGTTACTACGTATCACGTGTTCTACCCAATGAACGATTTCTTCTTGTGGTTTCAATATTCGGTCGTGGTAAATCAGGGACAATTCCTTTGCTTTGTCATGATATCTGAAAAACAAAAAATAGATTTGTTATACGACCGTGAGATACATTATGAAGATTTTTTTTAAATAAAAAATAGCTAATGATCCTACATTAGTAATTTTCGTCTATTTGTTTACATAATATATGTAAATAAAATCATTACTATAATTTAATATAGTTATTGCGTAGAATTGGAGATTTAAATATTGTTCTACATAACTAACTAACTAACTATGGTGACACGATGACCCGCAGTGGGCATTGACCTCCGACAAGAAATCTCTCCAAACTTGGCGATCCTATTGTTCTACATAGTATTCTAATTTATTATACTAAGTTTAATTTAAAAAACACATATGGTCAATGTCACCAGGATAGGGTAACTTCCCAGCGATGAAGTGAAGAATTATTTAAATTGGTTACGTAGCTTCAGAGTACAGTACAAATCAGGCGCAGTTAAAAAAAATAAAGTGAAAGTTTCGTTGTAGGGATATAAATATTAATGAATTATTGAATGACCTTTGGAAAATTAAATTATATTTATATGAGCATAGCTACATAAGCTAGCTGCCCATTACCCTACCCTCCTCCACCAATTAGCAGCCCTTTGTACTTACCGTTTATTGTTCAATATATTCTTAAGTGCTACTTTTAAATCATCAATTAGTGAGTAGGATAGTTTCACTTTCACGCCGAAGCCTTTTTTGGCAGCTCTTTCTGCATTCACAAATTGATCGACGAATACTGGGATCCCTATGACCGGGACGCCGAAATAAATCGACTCAATTGTTGATAATCCACCACAATGTGTTATAAATAGGACGCATTTTGGATGTGCTGAAAAAAAAAGTCGGTTTGAACATGCACAAGTTTAAGCAACTTTTGTCTGAATATATCGATGCATCTGCATTTACCTAAAATACTTTGTTGAGGTGCCCATTTTACAATATGAACGTTACTTGGTAAGTCAGGTAATGTGTCTTCAAACTTCCATATAACGGTTTGCTTCAAACCACCAAATACTTTTAGCAAGTCTTTCTTTATCTCTTGAGGCCAGTCCGTGCTTCTTAAATTAGATCCCATACTAAAGTAAACGACACCATGTTTAGCGTTATCCATTAGCTGTTTCAAGTTCTGTAATATTATAAACAACACAAATAATATAACCAATTTAATAAAAAAAATCTCAATAATAATAGAGGTCTAAAATATAAACAGTTCCGTTAACAAAAGATTTGGAAAGGCTAGAGATGACTACGATTATCTAAAGTTTGATTTACTTTTGTTTTTAACAGACTAACCTTGTAATTGATAGTCTTGACTATTTTAGTATGACAAACAATTCGAGATCTGCATTATGACAAGCTATATTTACCTCAGGTAATGGTTTTACATTTTCTTCTATATGGAAGCCACCAATAGGTTTATAGCTTTGTGGTAAACTGGTGGATGTACCTGTAATAGCATGCGAGTTTCCCAATGTTAGGGCACCATTGTATCTCACTTCATTGTACTTTGGAACCGGTCGTCCCCTTTTTAATAGTAATGGGGTGTAAATTTCATTAAAAATATCTTCAGTAGCTTTATAGGCCCATCTGAGAAGTATAGAACATGATGAATTTAGGTTACATATTGTAAAGAGAGTAAAAATACCAATATGTTAAATTGAAAATAATATACACTAGTATTTTTAACCGATTTCTAACAGAAGGAGGTTATGTTTACAAGTGATATCGTTTGAATGAAGTTCAATTAATTTAGTTTTATTTGTGCCAGACATTATTTTTTGCCGTCATTGTGTGAATCTTACATTTCTAGAACTGGAAACATTATTTTCAAAAATCCAAAAGCGAAACAAAATTGATAAGAAATACTAAAATAATACAAGAGCACATATTAAAAAGTAAAATAATAAGGTACCATTATCTTTATCAGTCTAAATTTTTTTAACATGATTATACTCGTATCATACGACCTTGTATTCAAAGCATTGTTGTCTGTCTTATTATTCTCAACATCATCAGGTTGGTATAAAAAAATAAAACCTTACATGTCTCGATAGAAACTTCTAGATATTTGCAACCACAATTCTTCCACACGTTGCGAGAACGTAAAAGGGACTACATTTGCTGACATACTGTCTGAATTATATGCTGGATTTGGCGATTGGTCAATTACCCTTAAAAATAACCAGTGCGGTTCAAGGGATGAAAACCAAATTAATGGACAATTGTACAACGTTGATAACCTGAAACGAACAAACACTTAGCAAATTTTTATCATTCTTGAAAAGTCTTTATTTTTTACTTTTTAAATATTCACACATAACTTTCTTATTCTCATTGTGTTAAATATATATATTTTCAACAGGTTTTCGGCATTGGAAACCATCGTAAAGTCTTACCCAGCGTAAACTTCATTGTACATCCATTCTGCAATCACAACGTCGAAACTCTGTTTCTCATCATTCAATAGCTCTTGTACTTCTTTCATTTGCATTGTTATCAAACTGAGGTTGTCCATGACGGGAAAGTATAAATCGTCATCTCTCATGTCTGATTGATGATCCATTATTGCTTTTATGTTTAATAAATCGTCTGTAAAAATAAATTTAATAACCAATATCACGTTGACCATTATTATATTCGTTATTTTTTTAATGCAAACTACGTCCCGCTTGTGGCCTCTGCGTAGTGTCTTAGGTATAGAAAATTAACCAAAAAATTCTAGTATGAGTACCTGTGTTGGCATTTGATAGTCGAAATTAAAATGCATATAAACATATCAAATTTACAACATTATCCTACTAACAGTAAGTAGGCCAAATATTTGTCTAAATTAACAATTTCATAGTAATTTGTTGAAAAATTTCTTGAAAATGTACCTGGAAATGCTTTAATATTAGAAGCTACGTTGATTACTGTAATATTTGGCGATGATGTTAATTTTGTCATTGCAGAAATAAAGGTGACCTGGAAAGAAAAAAACGTAAAATTTAATATCCTCTAACTTGTATTAGGAGTGAAGGACATTATTTTTATTATTTTCAAGGATCCATTTCAAATTTTCACTACGTATCTATTATTATTTGAGATGTTTCAAGAAAACAGGACTGGACCTATCTTAAGTTCAGAAAATTGTTTCCATTGTTTGCCTTTGTTTACGTCGATCACATAATTTTTGATAAGATCTCACAAATTACGAGCATTGCCCTTTCCATTGCCATTTGATTATGAGTCTGTTTAACTTGCTCTGTTACTAAAATTAAATGTAAATAAATAAACGGTACTTTTCCATTACCTATAAAATTATTTG
This sequence comes from Papilio dardanus tibullus, assembly GCA_013186455.1. Lineage (NCBI taxonomy): Eukaryota > Metazoa > Arthropoda > Insecta > Lepidoptera > Papilionidae > Papilio > Papilio dardanus. Next base: position 535,791 of record QDHC01003250.1, read on the forward strand.
TTTGTGCTATTTATTTTCTACGAAATTATTAACTGCCATTAACGCATTTAAGAACGAATTCAAAGCAGCTAACGCCGGAATAATGGAAAAATACTGAATAAAAATGGTAAAATACCTTATGGCCTGCGTTCTTGAAGATTCTGATAAAAGCATCTCCCAATATCCCATGACTGCCGCTTGGTAATGGTGACACTAGCAAAATGTTATATGCGATGCTACACGTACTTAACGCAATAATTATGAATAACTTTAAAAACCACATCCTGATTTTATAAAAGCACTAAAATACAAAAATGTATTATTTTACTTAATACCAAAATGTAGATATCTACATAACATGCGTCGTTACTTCTCTGAGATACGCTAATACTAAAACACCAATCTTTATTTGCAATTCAGATGAGTCGTACTCAATGAAGTGTCCGTACATAATATCAAATCGAATAGCTTGTTTCAAACAGGAATAACATGTTATTTGCAGTATTTTATCGTAATAATTTGGATTTTATACTCGATTATTGAAATGCATCCAAAGACACTTATTATCACCGGATCAAGGTCTGTAGACTCAATGGCTTGGTTCTAGGTAAACTTCACAAATGCGCTAAAAGTAAAATAATACAACAGTGGTTACAAAAAGTTTATTCCACAATTTCACAATGACTTCACTTGATGGTAAAGATAAAGGTTTGAGAAGTAAATTATTAGATATTGTTGTAACTAAATTAATATTTCATTAACAACTTTATCAGTACCATCTTAATCGATTATTAAATTAATTTAAATTTACTTTTAAAATTGGTTCAATATGGCATTCAGTTTTGAAAAGTCTTAGGCAAAATGCGTCTGATTACTTTTATATCGTTGTTAATAATAAATGATTTAAGTTCAGCGTATAAAATATTACTTGTGTTCCCACTACCGGGAAGAAGTCATGCTATTCTTGGAGAAGGTTACGTAAGACATCTTCTGAATGATGGACATGAGGTATTCCTTTTTCCGTTATTTGATTTTTAACAATGTATCTTCACTGTCTCACATGTTTAAAAACAATATTGCCATCCTCTTTATTTGTTCTGTTTTCATTTACTTTTTTTTACAATATTTTGCGCATTGATGTACCAACGGTTTATTTTAAAACTAGAATTGAAAATTGAATTCTAATAGTATTTTAATTGCATGTACATAGGTGACTTACATAACGCCAATTATGATAGAAATGACGCATCCAAGATTAAGACAAATTGATATATCAACAAATTTCAAACTAATGCCTCCAGGTAAGAACAGTGCTTAATAAACTAGTATTTACTTAAAGATGGAAGAAGTAATAATTTTTAATGTTTTTCATAGATATTAAGATATCATTCTACCGAAATTAGTATAGTAACAAATTTAAAAATAATTTACATTTCAGATCAAATGTTTGATACAAAAAACATTTTAATGAACACATGGGATCTTAAGGACATACGTTTCATGCTATATGTGACAACTGATTTTGTTAACGGTACCCTCACACATCCGAAAGTGCAACACTTAATCCATGACACTAGCGAAAAATTCGATGCAGTTATCGTTGAATGGCTTTACAGTGAACTTTATGCCGGGTAAGTATCACAAATACGAGTAAGTTAGTGAATTAGAAAGTGGATATCCTTTATTAAATCCTTAATAACCTAGAGTTTCAATTTTGATACCTATCTTTTAAACCGAATGTTCACATTTCATTTGGTAATTTAGGCTACTAAGGGTTAAGTTACTGACGCACATAAACTGATCTAATTACTGGATCAAAGTTATAGAATGCTTCATAGAAAAATGTGCACGAAAATTTGTCTCTTGCCGACAATGCTAAACATCTCTTTCTTAAATCTTTAACTAAATTTCAGATTCGCTTCAGTATTCGACTGTCCTCTTATCTGGTCATCTTCTTTGGACCCACATTGGCTGGTGTTAGACCTCATTGATGAAGTACCCAACCCATCGTACAGTCCACAGCATCTGGCCGATGTAGAGATGCCGTTAGGTTTTTGGAAACGGGCGCAAGAATTATGGCACGTGATACACACAAAATATTTTAAATGGTAAGTAGGTCTTTATGATATATCGAACCCGCCCTGTTCGTAATTTTCTGATATTAAACCAACAAAAAGCAAACTTTAAAATCAGTTATTGGCAGAAAAAAATACAACATTTTTATTGAACGAAACGATAATATTTTCAGGAGACTCAGGCATAGAGAGAATGAGATTTATATCAACGCTTTCTCATCATCTCTTGCTTTAAGAGGTCGAATTTTACCACCTCTCAACGAAGTGAGGTACAATGGATCTCTCATGTTGGGAAACTCACATTTATCTGCTGGTACTGCTATAAGTCTACCTTCGAATTACGTATCGATCGGAGGATATCACATTACAGAAAACATTGACCCACTACCATTGGTAAGTTAGATATAGATTACCTGTACCGTGTCTAGTCTAAAAGTCAAGTCGATTCTTCTTTTTATAACAGAATCTACAAGAAATTGCCAACAATGCCCGAAATGGATTTATTTACTTCAGCATGGGATCAATGCTGAAAAG
>QDHC01003273.1:2180-51971 GCA_013186455.1 Papilio dardanus tibullus
ATGGAGTGCTACCTCTATGTATAATATCTCTTTGCCTTAAAACTTGAAAAAAAGTCACTCTTTAATTTAGATAATGAAACTGCAGTTTATTTTTTAAACCATTCTTTTTTATAAAATAAACTACAGCGCGATTGTTCATGAGCTTTTAGATATAGAGCTTTCAGAATTAATTTAAAAACATAGTTTCAAATTACTCTAATATTATAGGCCAACTAAGCTTAAAGCCTTGTTCGCACCAGGATAGTATTTTAGTCGAGTAACAAGAAGCATTTATTCAAATAAAGGATTTCCTACTGTTCCGACTCGTTTAAACCTAAACCTACGCACTATGGTAGTAATTTAGATACTAAACGTGTCCGAACAGCAACATTTTAGTAGAATAGATTAGTAAATCCTTTCGGATACTTGCTATTTGCTACTCGACTAAAATACTATCCTAGTGTGTACAAGGCTATAGTTAACTGATCTTTACTCATAATGTAGCTCTCTGAAACCTGCTCATACTTATTCTACAATGTAACTTAAGTGCTCTTTATATACGCGTTAAACAAGTAAATAAATAAAGTATGTGGAAGTAAACATAAGAACGTTGTTCACCTTCACAAGATCACGCATGCGTACTGCGGCGAATGAGTCATAGGAAGTCATTCAACTCGGCGATTACAATCTGACGAACTCGGTCACTCGTCCACCCGTCAACCACTAGTCCTTTTTAGTAAACTGACTCAACTTACTATATTTAGCCAGGAAGCTTTACAACACTAGTTTAATTCCCTCTATGCTAATTATTGATTTTTATGACAAGTCTACATTACTAGTATCTTTCCATCGCGTAGGGACGAACATTGAAACGACTCTTAAAGTAAGCGCCTCCTTTCGATTTATTTGACGTCATTGGAGTTTATGCGGCTTAATTTAAGATGTTACGTATCTGAGTGACCGTTTCAGAATTCTACCCTTTAGTTATTTAGTTAGAAAAGGATTGAAAACAGAATTAGGGATTCACCAACCTTTTCTTTAAGGTAAACTGCTTAAAGGTTTTACTCTGTAATCTCGATTCGGGTTGTTTCTTTTAAGTTGATCCTACGTAGACAGGGATATTCGAAAGCTTCATCTAAATTCAAGGAATGATAACATCGGTTCACGAAATTCATCGCAAGATAATAAGGTAACAAAGAGATAAGTTATGCCCGCAATATGGGTAAACGTGTATCATTGGCTAAACAACCGTACAGTTAAGGAGTTCATATCCGTCCCCGAATGGAGGCTAATACCAACCCAAAAATACCAATCTTGGTAAGTATGGTACTAATTAGACATCTAGCGTTGTAGTACCAAATATAATAAAACAATAGCATCTGATGCAGCATAGTCATCAATTGAACTAATTCCAAAAGGTAAATTATTATAATAGTCTAAGAAAAATATAATTATAGTGATTCTTACATAATTTCATTACTCATCCACAAAAGTTCAGTGAAATTGATTAGTAATTAAATGAATGAACAATACAATGAATATTTATTAAGCTAATTCATATTTACGACAAAGCCTCAATTACAATAGATACAAGGCGCTCGAATTAGTGCATCGATGTCACCGGCAAATCGTGAAATGCCGCCCATTTGTAATTTATCTAAATAAACTGTTATGATTTGGCTAATTGCAGGAGGTGAACTTGAAGGTAACTTCTAACTAAATGTCACCTTTACATAGCAGTTTATCGACTTTTTTTAACCAATTTTAGACAATTTGCAAATAGACAGTAATTACGATTTGTTGGTAACAGATATATCAAACAAGCGATCCTGTCATTTGCACCAAATGAGTCAGGCGAGTGAGTCAGGCATTAACTGCATCCCCGGTGCTATGCGTCACGAACCCTCTTATCTCTTGCAAAAGGGGTGTGTCATTGTTTGAACTGCATTGGGTGGAGAATTAAGATCTCTCTCTATATTGACCGGGGTGAAGTATAGTAAAGAATTTCACGTATGCACAGCTGCTGTTTAGAAAAGAAATATTTGCTAATAATAAACAACAGAGACGCTATTCTGGTAGGTCTGATAGACTTGGATAAGGGCGTCGATGATCACCTTGGTGTTCCCGCTGCTCGTTTGCCCCCTTACTTATAAAAAAAAAACTACGAGTAGAAACCTAACTTTTGGATGTCATGTAGTGAAAGTTAGATAAATGTGACGATGAAGACTTTAAAGTACTGAGTCATCAATGCTTTTTGTAATCATCTAGGACAACGTCTTAATCACCGCTAGTTTATACGAGTATGTTTGATTTTTTATTGCTATAATGATAAACTTAATAAAAGTATAACATGTCCTAGAGTTATAGCCGTGGCGGAGCCCGCTTTAACATCTTCGCACGAATTGTCCGGCTCGCCCGGTGAAATACCTCGACCACACAGAAGACAAGCGTCAAATGGAAGCCCGTGTTTCGTCGGTTGAGTGTGGTACCGGAGGCCTAATTTTAGTCCACTTTCTCTTCCTATCCTTTTCTTATAAGGAAATTATGTGGATTTGGCGGGGGAGGGGATGTATAGGAAGAGGAATTATCCTCTTTCTGTGTGTCTCCTCCTTCTTAGATTAAGGGTATGCACCGCATCTGCAATTGTAGATGTCTATGGGCAGCAATCGTTTGGCTTTTTAGCGAATCCAGGTGGCCGCTGGCTCTTTTCTTAAATTAGAGTACACAATTGCTGAAATGCACAATAAAGAATCGATTCGTCTGATGTTTCTCATATTATTATTTGTTTCACAACTTAGTTCCCCATTGAACCCGTAACGTTAGATCTCATCGGTTACATTACAGTCGGCCTACTAGTCGGTACTGACTACGACTACGCTCCGATGAGTCACAGTCCTTAATCATGTGCGAAAGGGGTGTGTCATTGTTTAAATGATGCAATGTACTATGTGCAATGCTCCCTTATGTTTAGAATTTGTAATAACAATGAAATATTTATTACATAACTAGCGGTCGCCAGCGACTTCGTGCGCTTGAAGTTTAGAAGTTGGAAATAAAGTTTTTCATCTTATTTTAACCTTTATAAAATAAGTTTGAAGTAGTAATAGAAACCCATGAGCAAAATATCAAGTCTCTAGGACCCGTACCTACGCTGAGAAAAATATTTTTGGATTCGAACTATAACCCCCCTTTTTTGCTCCCGAGGTAAAAAATTGATAATTTCTTGAACGACAAAGTTACTTATTCATGCTAAAGAGCACTCATTCCAATTTTCATGAAATTTTTACAAAGGAATCACGTTGCTCCATACAAACTTTGGACCCCCATTTCGGACCCTTACAGGTTGAATTTCGTAAAATTCTTTCTCAGGGCACTTTTACGTAGTAATAAAAAACCCTAATACAAAATTTAAAGTCTCTAGGACACGTAGCTACGCTGTCAAAAATATAGCTAGATTCGAATTATAACCCCCTTTTTTGCCCCCGAAGGTAAAAATTGGTATAATTCTTGAATGGCAAAAATTTTTCTTCGTGCTGAAGAGCTCTTATTATAACTTTCATGCAATTCTGACCTACACCGTGAAAGATATTTGTAAATTTGAAATATTGCCCCCTTTTTTGCCCCTCAAAGTAAAAAATTGTAAAATTGTTAAATGGCAAAGTTATTTATTTATGCTGAAGAGCACACATTCCAATTTTCATAGAATTCTGACAAAGGAATCACGTTGCTCCATATAAACTTTGGACCCCCGTTTCGGACCCTTAGGTGCTTAATTTCGGGAAATCTTTTCACAGTGCACTCCTACGTAGTAACAGAAACCCCTACGAAAAATTTCAGGTCTCTAAGACTCGTACCTACGCTGCGAGATTTTTTTAAAATTCGTACTTTAACCCCCGTTTTTTGCCCCCCAAAGTAAAAAATTGTAAAAATCTTGAATGAGAAACTTATTTGTTCATGCTAAAGAGCACTCATTCTAATTTTCATGCAATTCTAACAAAGGAATCATTTTTCTCCATACAAACTTTGGACCCCCATTTCGGACCCTTAGGGGTCGAATTTCTCAAAATCCTTTCTTAGTGCTCATCTACGTAGTAACAGTAACCTCTTCACAAAATTTCAAGTCTCGAGACCTAGTAGTTTTGGCTGTGCGCTGATTTTAAGAAACCCCTCTACTCTTTTATATATATAGATGACGAAGTAATTATGAACAACAGTGTGAAGAACTCAAATTCAATTTTAATAAACTTAAGAGCACCTAAGATTTTTTGTAACCATGAATTTTATTGTTTTTCTTTTTAATTCGAAGATATTAAGACAGAGGCAATATGGTTGTTAGTTGTTACTTATGTAGGTACCGACTATGACAGTGGGATTGACCATAATGATGCCTATGTTTGGAACATAATATTTTGCCCGATTTTGACGTAACACTCTGTCCTCAGCGGTATTTCCAAACGTTTACGACTTAGGGGCCTTCAAGAAAAGAGCGTACTCCTCCCTCAAAGGCCGGCAACACATTTGTGGTTCCTCTGGCATTGCAGATGTCCGTGGGCGTCGGACCAATTAATTTAGTTGATTCGTTGCTCGTTTGCCCCCTTCTCCTATAAAAAAAACACGTCTTATTTATAGACATTATTAATTAGAATATAAATAATCGTAATATTCATATGAATTTGCGCGAGGAAAAATCCAGTATGCAAAGGTTCAGTCCGGGTCATTCCTTGCGTCAGAGAATAAAAATTCCTCGCGAAGCGCGTGGCTCACTAGCGCCGCGTCACGGTGACGCTAGGAAGCGAGGAAAATCGAATGACGCATAGTCCTGCATATAAATAAGGCTATAAACTAAATGACATAAACACGCCATTGTGTACTGTCTCCTTGGAAACAATGTTCCGTGAGGAAAGGCGATTGTTTTTAAATTGTGTCATTTTTAAATTTAGAATGTGTCTTCTTTTGTTTTTAAACAAATGAAATAAATGATACCCTAATTAATAGAACAGTCGTTTTATTAAATTAAAGTTGACTTGCGTTTTTCAAGGTCATCAATGGAATTTATTGTTTGTATTTCCACCTTAGAAAACGTAGTTAGATTAACTAATTTAACAAAGTACACAATTAGCTTGCAAGCTAAATAATCTTTGAACCGTGTACTTCGATCTATATTTTCATTCACGTTCACTTTAATGTTATAAACTTTAAATAGATAATACCAAATTAAAATATCTTTTATTATTCGATATCTACCACCTGCTCGAATGAGTCATTATTTTCACGTGAGTAATTTTGTACCATATGCGACCCAGACGCCGGAGAAAGATAGTGGCTGACTCATGCTACCAAATTGTAGCCGCTTTCCGCGCAATTTGTTACGAGCCAACATTGTTTTGTTTATATTTTAAGTTCACCTTGGCCTTTATAAAGAAAATAGAAATGTTATGAATAAGTTAGTTTAGACAGTTTACGTGGTATCGATCGTTTAGTTAACGCCACTCATTTAAACTGAAATTTCCGACGTAAAATTGCGTATCAGGGGTGTTACCCAAGGTAAAGCGATTCGATAGCGAATGTCAAAAATATATGAAACTGACAATGACGTTCGACGTGTAAGATACACGTGACAAGTACATGACTTATGAAATGTTAATGTTAGTTTCATACATTTTTGTCGATTCCATCAGCGATATCGCCGATCGAAAAGTACTTCCGGTAGCCCCCCTGACCTCAGATGTTCAGTTTTGTCTTCAAATTTTTCTTTTATTGAAGTTATTATGATTGTTAAGTAGAGATAGATCTGGTTTTCATCGTTTTTGATTACAAATGAGCAGCAAAGAAGGAGTATAACAATGTACAAAATGAACTAACTATTTGAATCCCATTATTGTGTACTTACAGTTTGCTATTTTTTTTTTGTTTACGGTGGGGAAATCTTCCAAAGATACCCTGTCTTCTGGGGGGAAAGACAGGGTTATGTGAGGTTTGACTCACTAAAACTCCCTCGGTGGCCATCCTCAAGTGCGGTAAAAGAGCGTCCCGGTATCTCGTACGAATGCACCGGGACTCTCTGCATTGGGCTACAGTTTGTTATGCTACATAAGTATTTTAGGTTTAACTTGGTGTAAAATAAATTGTGCTCACGTTTCTACCATTTTTATCAAGTGCATTTTGCAACAAACTAATATTATCGATTTTTAATATAGGCACTTTTGATACAAAAACATTATCCAATAAAAGAAAAACATTTCTTATCTGACCTAGAACGTTAGATTAAAATCAGATGAGATAATTTGGTATGTACGGTTTGTTTCTGTTGAGTAATGCTAAAATTGTACTTTGTTAAGAGATAAAAGTGCGCCAGCTTATACAGAGTGTATAATTAAAGTGCATGCGAAATAAAATTAGAAAATACTTCAGCCTCTACTGCACAAACGACCTCAAAACGGCCTAGTCAAGTGCCGTAATCTAAAACGAGTCGAATTCTTAACGCAATAGTTTGAGTTTCCGGTAATTTTTATCCTTTTTGAGCTCTATTACAATTGAAATACGATTTACAATGGCTCAACATTGTGAGCACGTGCGGAGTCCACAAGGTATTAATGGAGTCGAATCTTTCCGATGCAGCGGTCGAGCGCTTTAAAACTTCTATCAAGTATAACGCAGCGTCACACAGGTTATTGAGTACAGCGCTGCAAGCGCTTATAGATTCGGTACCACAGCCGCGATGACTCAAGCCTCGGTAAACAGTATGCGGGGCGATGAGTCACCATTTTACACATTCGCGTATTGTGTTTGAGCTTGTTGTCAGTCTACAGTTGGACTCGTCAAGTGAACTACAAAAACGTATTAGGCGTTCATAACGCAGAGTTTAACTGCCAAACGCTAAAAACTATATATTTTATTGACGAGATATTGAGTGTTAAGAAAATTTTACGTGACTAGTACTAAACAAGCTTAGGTGAAAGTGTGGTGACTGTATTAACTACGGTTCGAGTTTATTACATGAGTGTGCGTGTCATAGTGAAACGTTCTAATATTGTGAATAGTTTATGTGAATTAGTTTGTAGTTAATATTAGAAATATGCCTTCAAACAAGAAACTAATAGCAAAAGTGAAACAAATAGCTCAGTGGATTTTGGTTGTGCATGCGGTAAGTCTATAATTAACACCTTACTGGAGTTTTTCCTAGTCTTTTTACTACAACATACTAAATACAATTTGCACATATAAGCTAAATCAAGCTAAAACTAAACATTACACCTATTTAATGATCCAAAAGCTGAAGTAGTGGTACCAAAATGATATACAATTTGAACTCGAGAGTTACCAAGGACAGTTCTATGTTTATGTATAGTTTAAAAGTATATTATAGTACATAAACTAAAATGGGAATAAAGAAATGTAGCGATGCTCATGGCATCATGGATATCGATTAAGACCCTCCGCGAACTCGGTACGACGTAAATTCGTTACTAAGTTTAGAAAGCAAAGTTAGACATTCAATTGCGAACCAATCTTTGAACAGACCCAATTGTACTACACAATTTGTAAGTATGTAGTTCTAATTTATACGATGAAAGGACGTTATTATTTTTAGCATAACGTATATTGCAATTAACAATGCCTTCTTTATCATTAGTAGCAATAATCACAAGATTTATCGGTTACTTCAATATCTGCGTGATTAGTGAAGACAGTATTTGCTGTTCATCATGATACTTAAACTTATTTGTTACTTATTCATTACTAGATGTTTTAAATTCATTATCTGATATGATATCACGGACTTATGGTTTTCAACGAGACAGTTGTATAAAAGTATTTTCATAATTTTTGTCTTTAGAAACCGGGGACAATAAGAGGAAAGAAATTGTGTTGTTAAGATGTAATGGAATTTCTCGGTTATGGATTAATGTTTGTAAGCATACCTTGACGTTGTAATAAAATAAACAATAACACAATATTTTATCAAGATTTGATTGTTCATATAATGTAAAGATAGTAACATGTTTCTAAACTATGCGTCCATGGAATAGCATCCTTATCAAGGTCTCAATTTGAGCCTACGATTTTCTGATCTCCTAGTAAGCATGTATTCCATATTTTTGGTTCGGGAGGGGGACAAACATTGAAACAACCATGTCAACTCTGTAAAATCACTATAAACACTATTCTGTAGTCAGATTTCGGGAGGGAAGATAAATCCCAACTATCCCCTCCTATATACGTCCTTGTCCTAGAATCAAAAGGCGTGAAAGCTCACGTTTTATTTGTTTTAATTGACACCAAACCCTTGAGTCACTCAAATAAAGCAGAAAGTTTAAAACAAGGGAAGGAAATTATTTCATGACAATTATTCAACATTGTTAAGCATCTACTTAAAACCTTATCTTCAAAGCTTTTGTAAGAACGATTTAGTAATAAAGCTCATTTGTTTTGACTTTACACCTTGATGACAGCTATTATCTTTCTACCTTCATGTTGCGTGACTCATAGTTTAGAATAGTTTAGAGGGGATTAACTTTTAAAGTAACCATTTGTTGTATTCTTTATATTTTTTATGTAGAGATAGAGATGAATTTGTAAGGTGTGTTCGACATGAAAGATAAAGGGATCAAGAATAAACTATTAAATGTAATTTTATTCCTTTGAAGAACTATAATATTTTCATATATTTCAAGTCGGGTCAATTCGGAGTGATGATTAAAGAATTGGTTAAAAATAAAAGACGTTTATTTTGTAAGCAACGGTAATCATTATGCAGAACATAATTATTTAGATATCCACAATGGTATCGAATAATAAATACAAAGCAATTCTGGAGCGAGATGCAAAAAGAAAAAAATATTTATGATTAAAAATGAAAGAGAAACGAATAAAATCGCATTGTATTGCTTGAATTGGAATCGTTATTGGTGACTGTTAGTGAAACGTGACCAGACGGCGGACGGTTGTCTATGAAAGAGCAGACCACCTGGCGGGAAACGGGAGCGAAGCAATTCTCTACCATAGAGTTTATAATACTATTTAAACCTTTTTCGTTTGTCAGCTGCCAGTTCTAAGTTGCTTTTAAATATTGACGGAAGAATATTTTTACAATCTAATGGCTTCATTAGGCCGATGTCTCGAAAAAACGGATTTTGCTTCGGCGGAACGCCGTTTTTTTGCGAAATATCGGTGTAATAAAGCCGTAGAGTTAGCAAACATTAAAACAGACGTTTATTATTTTATTATTGTTATGATGTTTAGCGAAATAATTAGTTCCGGAATGAAACGGAAATGTAGACGTGCAGTACTTCAGGGATCCCGGGTTGGCCGATGAGTAATCAGAGGATTTGGGGCAATACGCCGCTCGTAGACGGGAGACGTTGACTGCAGACTTTACTGCTGACTGACTGCTGGCGGCTGTTGGTGACTCACCAGCCCGGCTGTATTAATAACGACGACACGCCTCCCCGGGATTCCGTACCAAAATAAATCGGCCGTGTGTTCATTTGTGTCATATTGACCAAATGTTGATGTCCTATTTTTTATTTCTCGCAAAAAATACTGTTCTAGTTATATTTTTGTTGTTTTAAGAGTAGAGTAATATGAAAGGTTTCCAATTATCAAATGTCTCGGATCTCGTACTTTACTTAGAGTCTTGGGTTTTGTTAAAAACTGAATTTCTAGTGAATTGTTATCTATATCTATACTAATATTATAAAAAGAGAAACTTTGTATTTTTGTATGTACTGAAATAACTCAAGAACTACTGGACCGATTTCAAAAATTCTTTCACCATTAAAAAGCTACATTATCCCCGAGTAACATAGGATATATTTTTAATTCTACGGATGGAGTCGCGAACGACAGCTAGTATTTTATAAAATCATACACGTGGACAATGATAACAAGGTTCTAATATCTATTGGTGTTAAGTATGTTTCTAAATTACGATTATTTCGTCACCGCTACCACCGAATATTTGTTTGATAAAAACGAATAAATACAAATCATTTTGCAATTTAAAAATTAAGTTTAAATATATCATTAGTACATATTTTTACTTATCAAATGATAATTAAGTTGCGATTAAAATGTAGATTATTTAATTACAAATGAGGTGATCGGCCTTATGAACTAAACGTTTGTATCTATAGATAATTGCAAGGGAAACGGTGACCCTGAAAACTATTGAGGCAAATCTCTAACCTATATGCATTGCCTACATCTTATAGACATAGGCCAGTTACAAAAAGGGATATTTCCACTGTCTTATAATATCCAATTAGAAAAGGATGGGAATGGGAAGAAGGCAAGAAATGGCCATACGGAACTTAATTGTATAGAAAATAATGGTGTGAATAATTTTAATCCACACCTTTCTTCCGTAATACGGAAACAAATCGAAGCAGTTTAATTATTAAAGTATCAAATAACATTTAAATTCTTATGATTACCTTGAACTGTGTTACAGATTTGTATAATCAATATTTTATTGTAAACAATAAAAAAAATATGAACCAAATTATCTTAAAAATTACAATCTTGGTCATGACGTCAGTATCACTATCTTGAAATGATTGAATTGATTTTGTTTGGACAAAATTTTAAAAATAAGTTACGAATGTGGATTATTAATTAATAATTTTGTTTTTTTTTGCAAAATACTACTGGGGGTTATCTAGCGATTCTATAGCGAACTTCAAAAATGTATGGAACTGACAATGACGTTCGATAGTTCATGACAATTACATGACTTATAGAATGCCAGTGTTAGTTTCATACATTTTTGTCGATTCCATCAGCGATATCGCCAATCGAAAAGTATTTTGGGTACATTTTTAGGGGGCTGAAAATATTTTTATATAGAAGAAAGATCGAACGTGGTACTCATTTTTTTTAGTCTACGATAAGAATAATACTCTAGTGCCAGTACCAGCGAGTGATAGGCGGAAATAATTTCATAACCTTTAGAAATATATCCGAGTCAATTTATGTTTGGTTAAGCGGGAAGTGACGTTTTAACACTTCATGTAAAACTATGAAATATAAAAATGTTAAAAAAGTATATGGCTAAGATAAGGTAAAGGTAAGGTTCGACCCATGATAGGCTCCATTTTCCGCAACTCCACCACTAGCGCGTATTTGGCGTGAATACACACACACAATAATGAGGTTCCTTTGTTACCCTGGGGCTTGATTGGACCGATGTGACGCAAAAAACAGCCTTAGGCCTAAACAAAATGTCCTATATTAGACGTTTAGTCTGATTTTTCACTTAAAATTCAATATATTTTTGCAGTTATCGTTAAGATTTAAAAAATAATACCTATATACAGTTAAGCATCAACAAGAGTAAAAAACATTATGTTTCTTGATTTATTACCTATCTGTTTACATTTAAAAGTTTGTTATTATAAAAATATTTACGTTTACATTTAGCCCTCCACAAGGCTCGTTTGAGTTTTAATTAAGCGTTCAGAAAAATATGCAAATGGCGGCCGTGGGTGGCAGACGTTGCAAATCAAAGCGAGGGCCCGTTACGTAGACATGACGTTTTATTATGCAAATATATTTGCTAACGATGATAGATATATAAAAAAATATTGTAATCAGTCTGTTCATCATTCAAACAATTAACGCAGACACGTTTTAATTGTGTTATTTTAATTCTTTGATTGATTTAACTCTATGTTAAGTTTTATTGTGTGTTTTTAACCGACTTCCAAAAAAAGAGGAGGTTCTCAATTCGTCTGTATGTTTTTTTTGTTTACCGATAACTCGGCTCCTGGTTGACCGATTTTAACAATATTTTTTTTTATTCGAAAGGTGGTGTGTGTCATTTGTTTGTATTATCTTTAAAAACTGGATAAATTCGGTGTTGAATTTCGTATTTTTTTCATGAATAACTTTCATATTATTTAATGTGATTAATTAAGAAAGCGTCATTACAAAACGACTAAAGTTCATGTTCAATTAACGCTAAAATTGATGACGAAGTTCATCGGGGCTTTCCTCAAAGCGCAAATTATACAGGGTGTCCCAAAATTCAACGATAAGCCAGTGCCAGTGCATCACCAAATCGGTACCTGCATAGGGAAAATTATTTAAAAAAATCTAACTCTTTTAATTTAAAAGTTATGTTAACTTATTTGATTTTAATTGCTCTTTGATACCCGACCCCATTCAAATACCCACTGTCTCTTGAGCTATAAAGATATCCCTGCTTTTTTATTTGTAATGGGTAGCTTACTAACATAGCTAATAATTGCAGTTGAAAACGGGACCTAAATATCTGTAGTTTAAGTACAAAAAATTAATTACTTTAACTGTTTGCTTGAAATTTTCGAATATTTTAACTTTTCATCAACTTTGTCATGCTACCGTGAAAAAAAATGTATGGAGGGTACCGTGGCATGTTGTTACAAAAGTTGGCGCATCTCATCGAGATTCTAAAATGGTACAATGTTATGGTAGAAACATGCAAGAACCCTGTTAATATTTTTTTCAAGTACTGAAAAGGATTATTTTGCATAGTTTCAAAGAACTTTACTAAGTGTTCAAACATATGTTTTAAGTTACAGATTCGTGTATAATTACCTTTATTTACACGTTTTGAGCGTGTTAGAAACCTACTATTAATAAGTCGGAGTGCAACATCATCATCACCATTACAATCACAGTAGAGAAGAAACAAAAACTAATTATTTCGATTAAATTCTGTCTAGTTGGTGGTGGTGATGCTCATGATGGTTTAAATGAAACTCATAATTGTTATTTTATTTCAGTAAAGTTAAGAAATAAAGTACCCCAGGGGGTCCACTTATTATGACGTCACTACCTGCTTGACTCCGACTTATCAATAGTATCTAATACGCTCGTACCTCAAAACGTGTAAATAATGATAATTATACACGAATCTGTAACTTAAAACACTTGTTTGAACACTTAGTAAAGTTCTTTGAAACTATGCAAAATAATCCTTTTCAGTACTTGAAAAAAATATTAACAGGGTTCTTGCATGTTTCTACCATAACATTGTACCATTTTAGAATCTCGATGAGAAGCGCCAACTTTTGTAACAACATGCCACGGTACCCTCCATACATTTTTTTTTCACGGTAGCATGACAAAGTTGATGAAAAGTTAAAATATTCGAAAATTTCAAGCAAACAGTTAAAGTAATTATTTTTTTGTACTTAAACTACAGATATTTAGGTCCCGTTTTCAACTGCAATTATTAGCTATGTTAGTAAGCTACCCATTACAAATAAAAAAGCAGGGATATCTTTATAGCTCAAGAGACAGTGGGTATTTGAATGGGGTCGGGTATCAAAGAGCAATTAAATTCAAATAAGTTAACATAACTTTTAAATTAAAAGAGTTAGATTTTTTTTAATAATTTTCCCTATGCAGGTATCGATCTGGTGATGCACTGGCACTGGCTTATCGTTGAATTTTGGGACACCCTGTATATCCATTCGAAGAAAACTTACATTTATAAATAATTTTATTTTACCATTTATGGTAATGTATTTCGCGGAAATTCGTGAAGATTTTATGATTCAGTTTTTCCGTATATCTATTTATAATGTTGAAACGTATATTTATTTCTTCCTACTCGTGAATAGCATTCATGTTTTAGATTTTTACATCGGTGACTTGCTGTTGTTAGCGACTTCGTCCGCGCGGAAGTAAACAAATGTAGCATAGGCTACGGTGTAAGAATTTTAAATCGGCCCACTAGTTTTTGATATTAGTATAGATTGAGTAAGAATAAAATGCTAATTCTTGAATAACAATTTGTATTTACAGCAATAATCGTAGTAACATTAAACGTTATCAGGTCCTCCAATCGTGAAGCGCGATATCTCATAATGTTCTTTATATCCGGCCACATAAACACACCCGGGCCGCGGTAATGACGGCTGGGCATGGTGAGGGGCGGCTAACCGGCCGTTACGTTCGCCGGATATGTGACCGCTGCATTTTATTACCACTTTACTCCGCCACATAATCGACCTTCATGATGAAGGGCTTCTTTTTGAGAATAGCTTCTTTCCATGTGAGAAGGCAAAGATATTTTTATTTGAATTTTTATTTTCCGACAATTTTTTATTACTTAATCTTATATTATAGCTAACAAACGAACCGAGTACCCTAAATCTTGTAACCGTTAAAAGAAACTAAACATTCTTAAATTATAAGTAATCCAGCGGTGTCATTGATTGGATTAATCTATTGTTACAGGTTGAATTTTTAGAGGCATATTGCACACCAAAAGACACAGCGCGTCGGTCGCCACCACGCGGCAGGAGGTCGCGGGAGCCGCGCCGGTCACCCGACGCCACCCAATGGCGGCACGAGACCCGACGACAGCACGACTTCGAATCTAACCGGAGACCGTACGACTACGGCTCTGGTCGACACTATCGAGAGTACGACGACGATTCGGCCCGGCGGCCGGCATACGACGCGGAATCGGCCCGCCGACGAGCCGACTACGAATCGGCCCGAAGGACTGATTTTCACCTGTCCACGCCTGGAGCGCGGCGCAGCCCCGAGAGCGCGCCTGAGGGATCTGTAGACTCCCCGCCGGAGCCCGCGCCTTCCGCTCCCCTCAGACAGGACAGGCAGTCGTGCCATCGCTCACAGACTTACTACGAATCTGGTAAGTCATATTTTCAATAATTATATCTTACGTAAGTACATTACTTAATTGAGAAGTAATGCATGCTTTATCTGCATTTTACATCGATATAAAACGTTAATATCCAATGATTTTGAAATTAATTACGCAAAACTAAAAGCGTTAAATTGCTTACAATGTGTGGAAACTACAAATATTTGTGGACATAGCGCCGCATGTGTTGCAACATCTAGCAACTAAGTTGCTGATTTACGCAGTTTTAGTTGTAAATCATATCTTGTAAATAAATAAATGTTACACTCTACATAAACTAATCCAATTCTCACAGAATTCACTGAAATAATAGGATTGTTCAATATCACTAAAGAATAACTTAAGTGGTGATTTCTCATAATAAATCTACATCAATGTAGACCTTAACAATTGAAGTAGGATCGTAAAAGTGGATGGTCTTTCTACCAGGATGCCATAAAGAGATCAGTACTTAAATGTTTTGTAGGTATTATAGTAGTTTCTAGATTAGTGGTATAAACTAGTTATGCTGTAACTCGTCTCCAAGGAGCACAGGACAAAGGTTTCTTTCTTCTTGCAACACAATTGCGGTAGAGACTCGTTAGAGCATTGTTCGGGCCAGCTGTAGTGTGGCTACATAACGTGTCCGTTTGTTACACTTTTATTAAAAAGTAACAAACATTTCTTACGCTGCATACGCTTGTAATTATTTCCCTCTGAAACACAAAAAATAATGAGTATGTGTTTTGTTGTAAACGTCTTCATTTGCTAGGGATCTAACTTCTGGATTGTAATAAAGATCGGTCCCTTTCAGCCTTCTCACTCGTCCAGATTATAGCTCTTTTATAGTTTTCTAAATGGGCTTTAAAATATCTCCAACACATTTTCACTTAAGTTTAGTTATCTTGATTTCGAAACTGACTTAATCCGAGTTTATTTTCCATACGATAATGGTAATTAACTAAAGATATCAATAAAATTAAATAAATTGGATTGAATGTAAATCAGAAAAACACAATTTAAAAGATATCCGACAAGCGATAGCTTAACGCACGTACAGTCTGGATGAAAGCCGATTGGCTTTTCCACAATTAGGCCGTTGCTAATAAAAGCCGCGGCGGCCGGAGCCGGGCTTACAATGGAAACTTTTAATCAGGCCTTCCCGTTTGTTCGTCCGTCTAGACTGGAAAAAATGTCTCTGCTGCAATAAATACTGGCATAGTGATTGTACGACGGCATTGAAGAGCATAGATTCTGCTCTAAACCCTTTTAAATAAATTAATTTGTAAATGCTGCTGAATTTTTAATCCAGCACTCAGGAGTGAATCGGTCACTAAGGGAAACTCTTAACCAGGGTCCCGGATGACAACTGAGTATCCCAATAGTTACAAGAAATCTACACTAAGCTACTTGTGTAACTCTAAAAAGACTTCGATTACGGCAATTAGGACAAGGGGATTTTGAAAGTAACGATAACCGGTTCGATTTTGACGGTTTGAATATTGACAAAAGCTATAAAATACTTTTTCTAGTATAAAAAATAAGCCGTGCAAATTCATTGCAATTTCTGTCACCCGTTGTACAAAAAGACATTACAAGTGTAGATTGAAACAATTTAACAAATTCAACTCACGTCACCATTGCGGTCATCCACGCGGAAAAGTAATTACACCGCCTAATGACATCACTTAAGCTCCCCTCACATAACTAATAGCCGATTGGAACAGCGCGTGTAGACGTTTTACCAAATAAAATATAAATCACTGTACCGATGTACAGGATAATGAAAAAAATATCATTAGGCAATAAAAGCGATAGATTTTTCAACGAACCAATAGTTCCCAAAACAATCCCGAAAACTCAAAACGATCTTTGGCCCATCATTTAGAAATCTGCATACGTTGTTGTGTAATTGGCTCCTATTTCCAAAGCCAGTTAAAAACAGCGCTGCAAAATTTTCTTTCAAGTCATGATGAGATTACAAAAATATTTCTTTAATTTAAAATCAAAGGGTTTTATAACCTATCGTGTAGATATTTATCTCGGCTCGGGGGCTTAAATCCAGACTTTGTACTCATGCATTCACAAGCATGCCTTTGTTGCGTGCATCTAGAATTTCTCATTAGGGTATTTCTATATGCCTTTGAAATAACATTAGCGTATGTGTGGGTAAAGGGGGAATTAACGTATTCATTTACAGTGTGTTTGTTAGATGTTTATTTTTAATTTTTAAAACGTTCTACCATTATATGAAGCTACTTATTCCCTCTTTAACTAAACACATACTTGTGGCATTGTGTTTTCCGGGTCTGTGTTCAAATATGTTACCTATCAATTTAAAAAAATATTCTATAAATGAGGCACTTATTAAGGCAAATTCGTAAAGCAATTGAGTATTTACTTAGCAAAAACAACTAAAGAGATATGATACTTGCCCGTTTCAAGTCAATATTACACTATTTCTGTTATATTGTTAAATGTTTTCATAAAAGCCCGTTAAAGTCCGGACGCTCATTTAAAGAACACCACTTGAGACGGTTTGGGGCGTTTCTCAGACTAAACTGCTTGACGAAATATGCATTTACTTTGCCAACTTAATGTTTTGTGTAAAGGTTAAGAATGTTTGGGGAAGCCATTACATCTTACCTTATTTATTTATTTCTTTTTAGAATCATCTTCGGGCGATCGATCTACGACAACAGACGACGAGGAAGAGTTCGGCGAGTTCGACCCATTCGCGACCGCACCGTCCTTGCATTCGCCCGACAGCGGCCGCTCGGACCCGCGATACGCAAACGCTCCTAGGAGGAATCCCAGCCCCTACTACTACGGCGATCTGTTCAAGACAGCGGCCCCGCCGCCAGCCCCTTCTGCACCCACCACAGCATCGTCTCGAGGCTCTAGGTACAGGAAATCGGCCAGTCTAGACGCGCCGCACGTCGCTCCCCGTCCGACACTGCCCAAGCGTTTCTCTGTGGCTGAGGATGGATTCCGCGAGCTAGACCGCTCGTCTTCCTCGTCGGGTGAGGGCGCGTGGATGCCGCCGCGGCGACGCGGGCGCGACGCGGCCGGCTGCGCGTGCGCCGCGTCCGAACATGTAGAGGATCGGCGGGCCTCACGCAGCGTGTTCTACGTGCCGGCGCCGCTGCCGCGCTGGCCGCAAGAGATGACCGCGCGACAGATATATGAGACGGCATTCGACTGCAAAGTCGCGCGCTCCGACGATGACCTCGACGACTTCGACCGCGTCAGTAACCACCCGGCGCTGCTGCAGGCCGAGGAGCGCAAAGTTATCTCCTCCGCCTCGTCCGCCTTCGAGGCTGTCGAACGCGGCGAACCCGATTACAAGGGTCGGCGCAAAGTTACCATGAAAACTGACAGCGTCCGTCGTTCCAAAATACCGACGATACGTCAAAAGATAGAAAACGAGAATAACGCAAGTGCCCTGTCCGAGGAACTGGAGAAGGTCCACATCGAGGAGGAAGGTCGTAATACGTCTGTTTCACAACTCCCCCTCCGAGGATATACTCCGTCCCCTCCGTCAACGGCTCCGCTGCCAACTAAGTTTCAACAAAAAGACGGAACCGCGATGAACAGTATCAAAAGTGCCCCCAACTTACCTCAGTCGCAACCCGCGCATCCTCGGCTGAAGGACCTGAGGCTGCCGGTGAAATCTTTGCGCGGGCGCGATACACCTCCCAGCAGCGACGTGAGCATGGTCGACGTGAAGGGCTCGGGCTCCACGGACCTTGACATCGGGCAGCGGCTTAGAGACTCGAGCCGCGAGTCGCGGGAGGGCGACGACGAGAGGGTGCAATCGAAAGACGGTATTTTTTTAGAGATTAAGGGTCGACCCACTTCCGATTCCGACACGCCAAAGTCGAATCGGTACACGGGGCCAAAGGGGGTCGGCCCTATAATGGAGTTCAAAGGAAGGCCGAGCGTGACCCGCCCGAGAAGGAAGTACTCGAGCACCGAGAGCATGGCCACCAGCAGTAGCGGCGGCAGTATGGAGTCGCTACGCAGCAGCAACAGTGAAGGCGACCGCAGCACCACCAGCTCCGAGAGCCGCCACTCCTCCTCGCTTAGCTCGCATAGCTCCGACTCGGGAAACGTTCCTTTCACCAAGTCCCTGCACCACATGCAGCTCTCGGGGTTTGGGCACCACCCGACTAAGCTACACATTCTAAGCCCCATATCGGATAAATCTTCGCAGGAGCCCGGATCGGAGACTTCGGACAATAACAAAAACAACAATTCTCAGAAAGTATCGCCCGAGGACTTGGAGACGGGCAACGCCTCGGTATTGACTACCGACATCGCCCCGAAAATTAAACGTCGCGCGTTACAGAACAAGAACTTACTAAATCTCTCGTTCCGACATTCGGTCGCGGGGGATACGGAGATTCAGGGATCCGACAGCGGGATATCGATACATTCGCGGGAAGGGGTCGATTCACGGAACGCGTTCATTAATTTCAAGAACAGTAGTAGCGTGGAAGAGGAGAAGAAGAACGACGACGTGGACCTGTCGGACCTGCCGTTCGATATGCCTAAGCTGCGACGGCGGCGCGCCGAGGCCGAAGTGGACCTCAGGACGCTGCCCTTCGACATGCCGAAGCTCCGCCGAAAGCTGCGTGGACAGTCCCTGCAACTCAACAATGACTTCGGAGAAGCCATTTCCAATGCTTCTTCCAGTCAGAGCGTTCAAGATTTGAATCAAGGTTAGTTTCACTTTTTTTAAATGGTCTTTAGCATTATTTAATTTAATCGTACCCAAATACAAATTAATTTACATCTTTTCTTATGGAGTATTTAAACTTTACTAGATAAACGTTGGAAATAATATTACCTCAACTGTTATATCTCGCCATAATAGATAAGGGCTTTCTCAAAAAAGAAACTTTTCAAATAAGTTTTGTGTAAGTAAGGGCGATGCGTGTCCAGTCAATTCCATTGTCCCTCTTATCCCGTCAAATATACTTCCATTGTTATTCGGATTAAGATGTAAGAATACAGATTATACCGCACGAAAACTCGACTTGATAGCGTTCTGATATTTAATTTACTTGAGTGCTTTTATCCGAAGCGTATGTCCAAAACAATTTGTAAAGTTGCTACTACGATATTTCACGTTCAATAGGTTTCATGTCAACAACATTTTTCATTTTTCATGTCAAAATATGCAAGTAATTTTGACTTTATATTTCTTAATTCCTCCCCAGTAAATAAAATGTTAGTTATAAGGTCTATAAAATGCTTATAAATTTTGCTTTCATTACAGGTAATAAGCACAGAGCAAAGTTGACGTTGAACTTCGATGGTAGCGGTGAATCGGGCGGGAAGGGGTTGCATTTGAACCTGGGTCCCATCGCCCCGCCGCGGGACCTCATCGATGCGTCTCTACCGCTCGACCGGCAAGGGTAAGTCATTAAATGCTACATTATAACACATTGGTTGTAACAGTCATTTTAATAATATGATTATGAAATTAATTTTGATACAGTTTTATCTAATTATGATAAAATATCGTTAACTCAAATGCAGCGATAATTGTTTAGCTTCAATTACAAGTAAAGTAATTTTAAAATTGTAATGCATTTCGAAATTATTATGTTTTTTTAATGAAGTTTTTAGTATGTGGATGTCCATGGGCGTCGATGATCGCCACGGTGTCTGCTACGCTCTGTTGTCCTCTTCTCTTATAGAAAAATGTGGTCAATAATAATTTTATAAAACAATTATTTATTTATATACGTTCAATGTTATCTAAGGTGTATCATTGTTATTTTACAGGTGGTACCACGGCACTCTCTCCCGCGTGGAAGCCGAGGGTTTGCTGAGGGACGCCAACGAAGGCGCCTTCCTCGTTAGGAACAGTGAATCAGCAAAACACGATTATTCTCTGAGTTTAAAGTGAGTTGAGCGTAGATAAGATTAGTAAACATTTCCAAGGCCATAAACATTGTGATAAGAACATTTTATTAGATAAATATACAGTTATCGAAGTCATTAAGATTTTTATAGTACTTATTTAGTTATCTATATCTATACTAATATTATAAAGAGAGAAACTTTTTGTATGTATTGAAATAACTCAAGAACTACTGGGCCGATTTCAACAATTCTTTCACTCATAGAAAGCTACATTATCCCCGAGTCAAATAGGCTATATTTTTTTAATTCCATGCGGTTGAAGTCGCGAGCAATAGCTAGTTTAGTAATAATCCTGTAGATCGTTTTTAATAGAATGATTCGTGACCAGGTCGACTCGTGGATTCATGCACATGCGCATCTGTCGGGGTGTGGAGGGCTACACGCTGGGCGGCGCGGCGACCGCCTTCCCCAACGTGCCGGCGCTCCTGCGGCACTACGTCACCGCGCAGCGCCTGCCCGTGCGCGGCGCCGAGCACATGGCCCTCTCCACGCCCCTGCCCGCTGTTCTACTCTAGACCACTCACTGGGGAAGCCAGCTGGCAGCTGACACTAAAAGAGTAACTGCTAAGGAGTTCGAACCTGCGGTAGCCCTGCAGTCGGCAGCTTAAGGCAGCTCGTTGAACCTAGTAAACAGCTCTGTGACCATTCGCTTGCGAGCGATTCTAATCCGTATTACAATAGTGATTAAGTGTGATATACGATGGCAGTTTCTTACGTATTCTTATTTATATTTAGCTTTTAGATAACCCAGTGAATATTACCAAAGAGTATTTAGGTTAGGTAACAATCGCGTTTAGTTGCGACGTTGCGATTTAATACGTTTATTCTAGTCCCGTATAGCAGCAAAATAAATTCGATGTTTTAGCACGTGTAATCAATTTGCTTATCGCTTATCCATGATAATACTGGAAGAGAGACATCACCATAAATTTGTGTCCGCAGTTTAGATGAACACATTTAATCGGCATTCGCACGGGCGCTTTTTTGTCGCTTTCGCTCATACGAGCATTTAAAAATAACTCTTGTTACGTTCTCATAGGGTTCAAAATGCAATGCTGCGTATGTAAAAGCGTCTATTAAATCGCCCGTGCGTTCTTACTGTCGTGATACTTTTATATTACATATTATCATGACTCTTGTTATCTTTGTAACGGTCCATACTATTGTCATGACAGTTCGTCAGTTAAATGGACACAATTGATTATTTTTATGTCATAATTTGCCTATCGTAATTAAGAAATTTTATTTACCATACGATTATCAAACATTTATTTGTTTCATAATTAAGCTGTATTTACAGATTATAATATTTATTTTTACTAATTTTATTTAATTGGTTCCAATATATCTAATATATTCTCAATGATTCATATATTCAAATATAGATAAGACATTAAATTAGTTTGTATTTGTTAAAATTGCGCATTAATTTAGATTATTTTAAACGGCCTAAACATGATTAATATAGTAGCTTTTAACTTGTATGCGATATTATAATAATGAAAATAATAGTCTTGCAAGACTTTTCAAATAAAATATGCAGGTCAGACACTCTCACGAGTCAAAAATCATTTAGGTCAGATTATACAAATATTTTTTTTTTAACTCGGAGGTTCATATAAAAATAATATATTAAAATATCTGACTACAGTTTTGATTTGAGAGCTGTGACGTCACAAAATGGCGTCGAACACATTCTTATTTCAAATATTTGTAATGTCCTGAATATTGTTTCACATACCATTATTTAAAGAAACTAAAAACCGTTGTATCTAGGGTGTAGTTAAAACACTAAACGGTAACATTGTGAATATAAATAACCGAATGACTCATACGAATGTCCGATAAGCGACCTCGTCACGGAAACTTATCGATTGTTTTAACAAAATGCGTCATAGTATCTTTACACGTAAGGAGTTTTGACACTCTAAACAAACTTTGTTGCTAACCGTATTTAAAGTACTTTAATGTACAGAAAATCTAAAAAAAGTCGATTAGTGCGATCCCTAAGCGGGTCTTGGATAGATTAAGTATGAGATCTTTTAATAAACGTCAACTTAAGTGACCATTAAATGACTCTGAGTCTGAGTGCGACGATCAAATTAACTCTCGCCCTAAGTATAAAAAAGCGTGCAATATTAAAATTATTTTGTATTATTTAAAACAATTAATAACATCTATTGCCTTGATAACCTCCATATGAAAGTCGGTTAAAGAGTAATTGGATATAAATTGATATGACGAGGACATACCATTTGAACAAACTGAATTGCATCTACAAAATGGCGGATCTTTAACATCGAAACGAATTAAACGCCGCCATTTTGATACCGCCATTAAAATTGATTTGTGACATTGTATGGCATAAACTAGTTAATGTACGATACGGCAGCACATAATTAAGATCATCTTGTAACAAATCGCACGTGTTAACACTCACATTGACTCGTTTATATTTTTTGTTATTTTAGGTTTAAGTAGATTAACGAAATGTTAGGTTATAGGTTAACGATTTTAGTATTTATGTACACACTTAGTTATTTGGGGAAAGTAAAAAAAAAAATTAATAATATACTTTATGCGCATAATGCCTTCAGGAACGTATGATTAGTTTAGGTTAGGTTTAGTACACACTATTATTGACACAGTCTCATAATAATGCCACTAAATGTGGCCGCTGACTGCGATAAAAAGGGCATAGTGTGTGCTAGATCTTAGATATCTTTTGTAGTTATTTCTGTGATTTAGTTTGATAATAGTGAAGCCAAAAATATAGTGATTCTGTGTATATATATATCATATACTGAGTTATTTAATTTATATATTGTACTAACCGGTTGTAAGACTTTGAAATATGATAAATCAAAAGAGAATCAAGAAACAAGTAGATTGATCATAATAGCTATTACAGTCCCAATTAGCGGAGAAATAGCCACATTTCCACTGCCGCGGTTGCTATAAATAATAACAATTTGTCAACTTCGCGGGACCACATTCGCGATTAACATCCAAGTGGAATTGGCTAGATTAAAGCATGTCAAATATGGTTATTACAGACGTACACAGGTTGTATTATTTATTATATTATATTGTAATATTAACACATTGTTGACCGGTCACGAGTTATCTTGTGTTTTGATAACTGAAAGTTGCTGAGCGGCCACTAATAAACTCGCGGTGCGTTTTCTGTCGCCGGTGACATGATATACATTTTCAGTAAAATTGGCGGTCAACAATGTGTTAAAATTGTGTAGTAAATTTGGTAAAATATTGATCTCAATGAACTTCCTAGATAATTTGAGTTACCTTTCACTTGTGTTTTTATTAATTTGTACCTGATTTTTTAAACTAACATGCATTGTTTGAGACTTATTAATTACGTATAGTGTTTTTTTTATTCTAAGGTACAATAGCGTAGGTATAACAGAAGGGTTATCCAAAGTACATGCGCTTAAGCGATTCGATAGCGGACATCAGACATTTACAGAACTGACAATGACGTTCGATATCTCACACGTCACAAGCAGATGACTTATCGAATGTCATTGTCAGCTTCGCCAATCGAATGATACTTTGGGTAAACCCCAGTAGATGAAACGGAACATGTATGAATGTTTACTAAACCACCGTCAAGCAGCTTCTGCAAGTATGCAACTAATTTCTAATTAATTTATTGTATTTGTTACTGAGCTAATGTTTTGATAGTGTGGGTTTAGAGTCGGCTTAGTGGGAACATAATTTTTACGTAGTTTGTCGGCTCATTTAAGCATAATATAACATAAGGTAGCGGAACGATAGTACGGTAGATTGTTGTTAATACCTTTTGGGTTGGAATACAAAAAAAAATGTGTCAAAATTTTTCTATATTTCACACGTTCGGATCAAATATTAGATAAAAATTTATAGCTTACGGTAGTTATAATCGATTATAATGTTTTTTTTGAAAGTGTAGTTTGAAATGGATGATAAAATAAAGTACTTGGAAAAATATTTTGTGTTTCATTTTATTTAGTAACTAGCGACCCGCTCCGGCTTCGCACGGGTGCAAATCGGTATAATGCTGATACTAAGTACTGCAGCGTTTGCAATGTAAGCGATAAAAATGTGTTAATTTACGACATCATATTAAAAACCTCTAAATTATCAGTGTTACTCTACTATATTGTGAATGTATTATACATGAAAACCTTCCTTCCTTATGAATCACTCTATCTATTAAAAAAACGCATCAAAATCCGTTGCGTACTTTTAAAGATTCCAGCATATACAGGGTGTCCCAAAATTCAACGATAAGCCAGTGCCAGTGCATCACCAGATCCGTACCTGCATAGAGAAAATTAATAAAAAAAATCTAACTCTTTTAGTTTAAAAGTTATGTTAACTTATTTGAATTTAATTGCTCTTTGATACCTTACCCCATTCAAATACCCACTGTCTCTTGAGCTATAAAGATATCCGTGCTTTTTTATTTGTAATGGGTAGCTTAGTAACATAGCTAATAATTGCAGTTGAAAACGGGACCTAAATATCTGTAGTTTAAGTACAAAAAAATAATTACTTTAAGTGTTTGCTTGAAATTTTCGAATATTTTAACTTTTCATCAACTTTGTCATGCTGCCGTGAAAAAAAATGTATGGAGGGTACCGTGGCATGTTGTTACAAAAGTTGGCGCATCTCATCAAGATTCTAAAATGGTACAATGTTGTGGTAGAAACATGCAAAAACCCTGTTAATATTTTTTTCAAGTACTGAAAAGGATTATTTTGCATAGTTTCAAAGAACTTTACTAAGTGTTTACACAAGTTTTAAGTTACAGATTTGTGTATAATTACCTTTATTTACACGTTTTGAGGTACGAGCGTATTAGAAACCTACTATTAATAAGTCGGAGTGCAACATCATCATCACCATCACAATCACGGTAGAGAAGAATAAAAAACTAATTATTTTGATTAAATTCTGTCTAGTTGGTGGTGGTGATGCTCATGATGGTTTAAATGAAACTCATAATTGTTATTTTATAAGAAATAAAGTACCCCAGGGGGTCCACTTATTATGACTTTACTACCTGTTTCACTCCGACTTATCAATAGTATCTAACACGCTCGTACCCCAACACGTGTAAATAAAGGTAATTATACACAAATCTGTAACTTAAAACTTGTTTAAACACTTAGTAAAGTTCTTTGTAACTATGCAAAATAATCGTTTTCAGTACTTGAAAAAAATATTAACAGGGTTTTTGCATGTTTCTACCATAACATTGTACTATTTTAGAATCTTGATGAGATGCCCCAACTTTTGTAACAACATGCCACGGTACCCTCCATACATTTTTTTTTCACGGCAGCATGACAAAGTTGATGAAAAGTTAAAATATTCAAAAATTTCAAGCAAACAGTTAAAGTAATTATTTTTTTGTACTTAAACTACAGATATTTAGGTCCCGTTTTCAACTGCAATTATTAGCTATGTTACTAAGCTACCCATTACAAATAAAAAAGCACTGATATCTTTATATATCAAGAGACAGTGGGTATTTGAATGGGGTAAGGTATCAAAGAGCAATTAAATTCAAATAAGTTAACATAACTTTTAAACTAAAAGAGTTAGATTTTTTTTATTAATTTTCCCTATGCAGGTACCGATCTGGTGATGCACTGGCACTGGTTTATCGTTGAATTTTGGGACACCCTGTATAGGGACAAACATAAAAAAGCGTTATTGTTTTATACTATGTAAGGATAAGGATATCCTTATACAACAAACTTTGAACATTAAGTTTCAACAAATCGTAATAGAGTTTGGGTTTTTTTTAAAGATAAAGATAATGGCGAAATGGTTTTGTACCAGTGTTTCCACAGGGGAAACTCATAGTTACAAATGAATGGTTAGTGAGAATTATTCTAAGGAGATGAGACAGTTCGTAAGTATAATTTCAAACATTACGCAAAAAATGAAATCGATAATATAATCGATTCATAGAATAAAATTATAAGGATTTTTTATAAGCAGCAATACTGCTGAAGGATAAGAGATGGCGCTTTAACCAAATAATAATCTTTAAACAAGTATTTCTTGGTTAGGGCGCCATCTAGTAGCTTTCATTCTACATTCGTCAATCTTAGTTCAAGACGGAAATTTGGGTGTGACAATAAAGATGTCGTTGTTATTAATTAACGTGAAGAGCCCTAAGGATAAAGATAGATTAAAGAGTGATGTAAATAAAGCCGGCTACAAGCGCTCAGTTTTAATTGTACAATTCCACAGCGCAGTTAAAACTGACGTATGTCAAAACTGAGTACTGTACAGTTCTACTGTGTTGTTCCAATTGATGTATGTAATATGTATGTCAATTTTAACTGTAGAGTTAAAAACTGAACGACTGTAGCCGGCCTACCAGTACCTACAAAATGGTTTCTATATCATGTTGTTTTTTGTATGTGTGTTCGTGTGTAGGTTCGCCAGTGTCGTGCATAGCGTGCGACGCGCGATGGGCGTGCGTGTCCTGCGCGGACGGTACGCTGCACGTGTGGGGGACACTAGCTATTTCAGTTAGGAACACAATTAAACGCACATTAGTATAACGTCGTGAGCACTGTTTCCACTGGCGCGACCGCTACTAATACTGACTGACACTGACCGCACTCTTAGTGGAAATTGGCTTTAAGTCTAATTTTGCTTCCACGTTCAGAAATACTTAATGAGTTTTCTAAGAGCATTTTCCTGTTAACCTCGGTTAGCCAATTACCCAATGAGTACTCTCGTATCACATTAATGAGTATGATTATTTTCTCAGACTCAAATTGATTAAATAAAAGCTACTAAAAATTACAAAAAATCATAATACATTGTAATTCGTGACTTGAAAAGAACCAATACTGTACAGATGGGTAATATTTCGATAACAGAACGTTAAAGCCAAAGACAACTACACGTACAGTCAAACCTGGATAACGTAGAAACCTCTATAAGCGAGAGTCTTTCTCTGGTCCCGACGAGCTACCTCCATAAGCGAGAAACTCGGATTAGAGAGAAACCTCTATAAGCGAGACAAATATCGCGGTCTCTTGGACTCTCGCTTACCCAGGTTCGACTATATATGTTCTACATCTGTATTTCACGAAGATCCGTTAAGCCTTGTACAGTATAGTATTATAGTCGAGTATGGATAGTATTTTAGTCGAGTAGCAAGTATCCGACCAAGGGATTTACAAATCTACTCTTTAAAATGTTGCTGTTCGGACACGTTTAGTTACTAAATTACTACCCTAGTGCGTAGGTTTAGGCTTAAACGAGTCCGAACAGTGGTAAATCCTTTGTTCGGATAAATGCTACTTGTTATTCCACTAAAATACTGTCCTGGTGCGAACAAGACATTAAGCCGTTTCAGATATACCTTCAAACAACATTAATCCAACCATCCATCGTAACTTTCGCATTTATAATATTAAGTAGTAAGATTAAAGATTTCAAAGTATGTGGTCAATTCGACCACCTTTTGACTTTTATTACCGACTAGCTGTTGTGCGCGACTTCGTCCGCGTGGTACAAAGTAATGGTAAACGATTTTTTGAAATCGGCCCAGTAGTTCTTGAGTTATTTCAATACATACAAAAATACAAAAATTCAAAAACACAAAGCTTCTCTCTTTATAATATTAGTATAGATATTGATTATGTCATATTATATTCTAGGACCGTTGGTGATTCGGATTGTCCTGAAATAATATTTTGTTATAATTCCAATATCGATGGAATGTTGAATGGGTTGGTCCTTTATCAACATAATGTTTAATATTTTATAGCGAACGTGAACTTGACCCTTCTCTATCGTAAGTCAAGTCTATGGACGAAGAAAATGTTTCCGGGAAAATGTAATTAAGAGGGAGACATCAATCTCAATTGAGTTATTTTCTGAAGAAATTTCTTCAACATAGTATCTAGTACTTGTAGAATTCTTTGTGCAAACGTAAATATTCAGAAAAGATGCCCCGGAGCCTGGAAACTAGGATCAACTCTTAAAAGCTAGGTCAAATAACAAGCTTTCGGAATTGTAAAGAAAGTCTTGGAGAAGTTTCCTTTTGCTAACAATGTTTTGTGTATGTTATCAAAGTGTGAAGTTTTTATTTAAAACGGACTCTGATCTTAAGTGGTTCTTTGTTAAGAAATGGATTTTCTCTAACTCTGATATCATTTTTACAATTTCGGTCTTTCTTTAATAGTTATGTTAATTTCTTTAACTTCTATATACTGATAGTAGTGACCCGGGATTCGCACGGGTGCAATGCAGATAAAAAATATATTACAAAAAAACTGAACGTTGTTTATAACAGCCATACTAATATAATAATTGCATCCGTACGAAGGCGGGTCGTTAGCTACATATAAATCTTCCTCATCAATCACTCTATCTATTAAAAAAAACCGCATCAAAATTCATAGCATAGTTTTAAAGATTTAAGCATACAAAGGGTGATATACTCGTAGGGACAGAGAAAGCAACTTTTATACAATAAAGTGAGGATTGAAGATGTTTAATGTGCCTAATTTACTTTCACATTAAATGGTCAAATATATTACGTAAGCTTGAAATTCCAACTAACATCTGAGTATTACGCGTCCTAATCCTTTTGTATCCATAAGCTCTTATAACATGAATGGATGTGCTCAACCGCAAGAGGTACGCCCTTGTGTTAATTGAATGAAATATTTATAATCTACTATTATCGATCAGAAGTGATGTTGATTTTTAAAAAAAAGGAGGCCACAAAGCGAGGGTACTTTATCTATTAGTCTTAAACGACTCGATCAAATATAATTGATGATCTTTTAACAAGTACTCTAAACTAATAATTATAACGAGTTTCGGAACTACAATCCAAACTATTATTTATAATGAGCTCCGGAACCAAAATGACAACCGTCACGAACGAAAGCCACGAGCAGACTGATTGCAAGGCCTGCCAAGAACTGGTTTATATAGGGACGTGCTAGTTCCCTGAGTGGGGGTAGATGGATTCGGTAATACTACATTATCTATTCACACTTCATACTAATATTAGTAGTTAGTAGTTAGACCCATGACGGGCTCCATTTTCTACAGCTCCAAGACTAGCGCGTATTTTGACTTCAGACATATCTTTGAATTTCTTCGCCGATATGTGCAGTTATATAGGTGTAAATGTGATATACTTATAGGTATTAAATATGTGAAATGGTTGGATATTTGTTAACTACGAGCACGGGTTTCCATTCCATATTAAAGTTTTTTGGTTTATTTTTTTCACTAGATAGTGTTACGAGAAAAGTATTGAAAGTAGGAAACGAAACGCGGCAATTTATCAAATTGACAACCAAAATAAACTAAAATTTACTTTATTTAGTATTACTTTGAACACCAAATAACACGTAACACCCAGAATTTGTATAATTTTATTACTTTTTAATTATGTACTAATTTTAT
The DNA here is from genome assembly GCA_013186455.1 of Papilio dardanus tibullus. Taxonomy (NCBI): domain Eukaryota; kingdom Metazoa; phylum Arthropoda; class Insecta; order Lepidoptera; family Papilionidae; genus Papilio; species Papilio dardanus. The sequence goes on from QDHC01003273.1 coordinate 32,203, forward strand.
TATTATAGTATTATATTATCTGTGCTACTAGTAAGTTTCACCAAAACGGTTTTCAATGTTAAGCACATACATAGAATCAAGTCATAGTCTAATTATTATTTTTTATTCTGCGCATGAAATCGCGTTAAAAGTTTGGTAATAGATAGCGATAATAGACGGTATAAATGTTCTTGCTTAAAAGAATCAGTACCTACGTCAAGTTAAATTAGAATTCGTATCTTTCCAAGTGGAAGTGAAACCAGGATTAAGTAATCCTCATTATACTAACTTTAAGATAATGTAAAGGAATCTTTTGATCTCGAACTTGTCTTAACTTTGTAGTGATTTCATGACGTTGTAAGTTATAAGTAAGTCATTATAAACTTAAGTTAAATACTCCCCGAACTTGAATAATGTATGTGAATTAGTAAGTATTAGTTAAAGTAGCCTTATTTAAAAAGGTTTTATTTCTGATATAAAATTTAATTTAATAGTATAGAGTTACATGAGTGTGGCAACCCAAAGAACTTTCCGATTGGCGATATCGCTGATGGAGTCGACAAAGGTGTATGAGACTGACAATGACATTTGAAAAGTCATGTGATTGTCGCTTGGTAGCGAATGTAATTTGGATAGCCCCCAGGTGAGTAGGTATCGAAGCGCGCTATCGAGGAAATTGTCGATGCTCTTCATGTTTCTTGAATCGTGAACGTCGAAGTTATATCTTAAATTGCATCTTTTATCACTCTTTCCATTAGAAAAAGATTAATTCTTGAAAATTCAATTCTTAAAATTGAATCTTCAATTTCGCAAAGCTTTGTTAAGCGGGTTTCCTTCAATTGGGGATTATCGTTTTTAAACTTATGAAGTTGATTTCACATTTTATCGAATGAAAATAATTTTGACTCCTGCTTCACATAGTGACTAGGTTTGTAGTTTTTTTTTTATTATCTTCTTATAGATAATACTCGATAACAAATTTGATCTAGAGTCTTTATAAAGTTTGCTTTAAAAGTATTAAAATTGCAAAGAAAATTGCAAGTTGAAAAGCTTTCAGCGTTTAGAGCGGACTTAAGTTTTAGTTTGAAACTAATTTAGCGTCGCTTACAGTAGTTTGAGTTGCGGTTGCACAGTTTTAATTGTGTATCACGATACCGAGAAATTGTCGTACAACTTCAATTGCTTTTCTTATTAAGGACAGTGTTTTATTTAAATGTTTAAGGTAAAATAAATAGGTATAGAATCAGTTAATTTAGTGATGCAACGTAAAATCGTTTTAAAATTTGAATAAACTTAAATTCACCGAAAGAAACTCGACTTTACTATACGTGGCTTGCCTCTCTACGATCTTATTATTAATTCAGACTGAATTAGATTGTATTGGAACACACGAAAGCGAGGCAGCTAAGTTAGTGTGAATATTTATATTAAAAAGAAAAAGTATTATCAGGGTTGATTTTAACCGTAGACCGTACCGTTATATACGTAGAAGGAACGTAGCTGTAGACTCTGCCGTAGACAGTATGTAGCCGAAGACACAGACGTAGACGGTACGTAGCCGTTACGTAGCCGTAGACTGTACGTAGCCGTAGATGATACGTACCCGTAGACACAGACGTAGACGGTACGTAGCCGTAGACACAGGCGTAGATGTAGACTGAGATAGAGAAGTTGAAGGAGACGTTGACATAAACATTTTCGTAGGTGTATCCGTAGACGTGCGCGTAGAGAGTAATATTTAGTATCACGGCTAGATTATAACATCGAATACAAACAAATATACAAAAATTAATCTAACGTTTGTGACGATAAACAAATTTATTTTTACACGTTTGCATAGTTACGGAAAATAAAAAAAAGAAACATTAGATATCAAAGGATGTCATTGTTAGTATTCCTTTGTATGTTGATTACGGTAACGCTTTGTGAAGATGTTTCTACAAGAGAAGGCAAATAACACGCCAACATTATTGTCAGAGACCGGCCCACGTGGCACAGACAGCAAAACGTTTTCACGTTTCTATCCAATCAAATGGAATATTGATCAAAGGTAAATAAAAAATGCATTCGTTACCTTTATAAATATTTGACGAACTTAAATAGGATTCTGCTAACGTTTTACTAGTGACAATCTATATCTATATATATATACTAATATTATAACGAGAGAAATTTTGTATTTTTGTTAGTATTGAAATAATTCAAGAACTACTGGGCTGATTTCAAAAATTCTTTCACTATTAGAAAGCTACATTATCTCCGAGTTACATAGGTTATATTATTTAATTCCACGAGGACGACGTCGCGAACAACAGTAAGTTTAAAAAAAATAGAAAAGTAGTCATCACGGGTGCAACAGGGTTAAGTAGAGATTTATATTACCTTGTGATAATGGAGTTAACAAGCATTTTTTACAAAGTTAAGTGTACATCTCTTAGAAAATCACGAAAAACCGAAAGCTCTCAAAGACTTTCAAAATGTTAAGGGCTTTCCGAGTGGCAACTTTGTTTGAATTAAGCCACTTATGACTTTGTTAAACTTTTTATGACTACATCATTGAAGTACGCTAATTTGGTCAACAATCTCATAATTAGCTCGTAAATTACAAGAAATCGTGTATTAATTCTTTAAAGAAAAAACAATTACAAAAAAAATATTTTAATTCAATTACGCTTGATAAAAAAGTCAACATCAACAAACATTTTTTTTAATAAAAAAAAAAGTTTTCAATAAACTTCCGGACCAAAATATCAACAGGAAATTGGTTCAATTTCAATTAATAGACTTAACTTAAATAAAAAAATTCAGAGGAAAGTTTATGTTGTAACAATAGAAACTGATCCTTGTGTAATATAATAGCTTTGTTAATGGACTGTAAACCGATAGTTAACGTATTTCAACAATCAAGGGGACTACCCAAAATACATGCTACAAAGCGATTCGAAAGCAAACATCAAAAATCTATGGAACTCACATTGATGTTCAATATCTCACACGTGACAAGCACATGACTTATCGAATGGTATTATCAGTTTCATACATTTTTGTCGATATCAGCGATATCGCCAATCGAAAGATACTTTGGGTAGCCCCCAGATATTGATTTAATCCGTATACACGGTATGTAAACATCAGTGTTCAACTACCGTCGTTTCCAATTAACCGTGCTCCGGATTACATTGACATGCGTACGTGAAATTCTATTTATCTCGGAACTGACGTTAACTAGTTTCGTATTGCGAACTGCACGCGCGAGATAACGTCTGATGTAATTTCACATATTATGAACATCCCGGAAAAGATAATGTTCCATTTTAGAACAGATTTTAGTTCAATTATAAACAACTAGCTGTTGTGCGCGAAAACCAAAGTTAACTGTACAACCAACAAAAGTAGTTGCTATGTATTAATCTCTGCTTGAAAAATAAATAAGCAACAGTATTTTTTTTTAATATAATTAAGAAGAGGTACTGGAAAATTTCACGAGCCGCGCTCGGTGTTCGGGCACTCGCCTAAATTTGACAATGAGCACGCAACCAAAGATAACTAGAAGAGATGTAACTGGGTTAATACTTATAAATGTAATAATAATATAATTTACATTTTTATAAATGGTTACATGTAAAGCGTATTTCGAAAGCTTTTGTCTGCAAAAGCTCTTTATATATTTAAAAGAAAGTCTCTTTTCATGAAACAGATACGGTTTTCATCATCATTTAGAGATATAATCTTAGATGGTTTGTGTATATTGTTCATTACAATTAAAGTTTTGTATAAATAAATAAAAAAGCGTTTTACCGAACCACTTAAATATATTTTAAGTATAGAGATCAAACGTGTACTTTGTCTGGGGGAATCCGGCTCGGTTAACTAGATTATTATAAAGTTAAAGTAGAATTCAAACTAACATAAGGTCCTCTGGTTTTTTCATTTCTGATAGTCCTGTAGAGTACTTTGTAGATACCCTATAGGAATATCTGAGGTCTATTCTACTCGTATGTTTTAGTAACTAAAACCTCTACCACATTTTTATAACGATTTCATTATGATTTTTTTCTGCTAGGTGTCACTGGATAAAAACAAAAATCAATGTCAAGTTCACAAATAACTTTTAAATCAAGTAAATTAAAAAAAAACCCGTGCTTTCGTGTCCGTTGGGAAATCGCTTATAGTTAAGAGTGATGCAAAAATGTGTAGCGATGCGGCACATAAAAGTGTTGCTCGCGACCTCTGTTGTGGATATTTAATTAAAAACTTCACGGTAAGCGAAGCGTAGTATAAATACACCTCTGCCCTATTAATTTAACAAAAAAATACTTTCATTTTTAATTAACATTTGCTTTAAAAAATATAAATTCTTATTCTTCTTCACTACGAATTCTTAAAGGTCATGGTTTGTACCGGTTTATATTTTAAATTATAAATAGCGTAAGTCAGTATTTCTTGACCTATTAAATAGAGAATTAGGTACAAAATATCTTGCAAATTTTTAAGATTGTCTAGGTTGTACGAACATAGAATTCTTCCTCCTCGTAATACACCTATAGGTAGGTAATTATTTTGAGATCCTTTTCAACCTTGAAATTACGTTTCGAGTGACTTAAAGACGGTCAGAAGTGATGGGCTTACTAACATGACAGGGGTCAGAGAGCCTTACTATGTAACATACTTCATATTTACACCACTCAAATTACTTTATATTTCTAAAATTAATTCCCTTCCCCTATACATTCTTAAATAGCTCCCTTATTACAATACGTAATCGAAAATTCAGTGAACGAATACGTCAGGCAAATAAATTAAGTTAATTTCAATTATTTGCTTGTCGAAATCATTCACAGACTCCGTCTAAATTGTGCTCCTTATTGAATTGTCTTTTGTTTGTTTTTTTTTGTTAAGAAAAAATACAAAAACGATTTCGAAATTCTACCAAGAAACCGCATTTAAAAGTAACTTAGGTTATTTTTCCATTTGATTGTACACGACGAAAAATAAACCAAGATGCAATTTAAGTACCCATTAAAGGTCTATGAGTGTCGCATTAAGATAAATAAAATATAAATTGCCGTCATTATTTCGTAGCCAGTAAATCCCAGGGAACTTAATAAGATAAAAAGTTACGATTCTCTTCAGAGTTTCGGTAATTAATGACATGATTTATATTGCTAATAAATCTTCATTATTAATAATGATAAACTATTTTTCGTCATCTATATCACATTAATCAATAGATTAATTATTTGTTACGGACGTAAGTATATTAAATAATAGGCTTACTAGGAACTAAAGTACCTACCATCTTTTTACCGCGGGTTTGTACTTTACAAATATTAGAGTAGGTTAGGCTAATTTTAGTATTAATTTTCTGTAGTATAACATGAACACATTTAAGATATTGGAAGGTAAGATCACTCTTCAAACAAGGCGATAGAAAAAAAACACAGCTTAGCGTAGAAAAATATCTTTTAACAAAGCAAGAATTCTAAAAATAACAACATTTTTGTTCAAAACATCTTTAACCTTATCAAGGAGTAAACAGTTTTTAATTAATAAAATAACTTGTTTACTTGCCGTATCCATTGTAAATAAAGTATAAATTAGCTTCAAAGGTATCGGCTCTACGCTTTGTTAGTTTTTGTTTGACTACCCGCGAGCTTCATTAAGGAGTGCCTTGTTAATTACAAACTAAGTTACAACAAATGTTTACGTCAACAAGGTCAATACTTAAAAGGAACGATTGAACTTTATAATTTGGTTAGATAATAGTTTGAATGGGTTTTGTTTTTGAGGTATCCATATCTTTTGAAGCCTTGGAGGCTTTATTTAATAGATACAAATAGATCAATGGAAGGTTGTGTACCCGTTTAGCTAATGAAAGAGAAAATTGAGTTAATCTCAAACTACTTATTTAGAAAACAATTATTAATACTGTGTGTTAATGATTGAAGTTGAAATTGTAACTGAAAATATTGTCCTTCCGACTAATTTGGAAATAACTCTCAGCTTATATCTTACGCTCCAGACAGGCAGACGTACACGAATTTATAGAACTTTAAATGTTAACCGCCACACGCAGGTTTTTTGTTTATAAGTAAACGGGCAAAAGAACAACGGGAACACCGCGGTGATCAACGACGCCCATGGACAACTACAATACCAGAGGAACCACAGATGCGTTGGCTGCCTTTGAGGGGGTGATACGATCGCTTCTTGAAGGACCTTAAGAATTAATAATTAATTACTGAACCTGTAATTACTGAATTAAGGTGTTTACTGAGTGACCAATAATTTACTAATTTTCTCTATACGTCAGTATTTTTAAGAAAAAGTGTACAAATAAAAAAATACCTTGAGGTTAATTATTTACGTTTTCATTGTAAATATCCTTATTGTAGTCAAAGGAAATTCTAACTGAAGGAAACATTCCTGTCATCCCTGTACGTAATAAAGTACAGAAAAGGCTTTGTCCAAATCCAAGGGAAATCCACTTTTATTATTCTCTTGTTATATGGACGGAAGTTTTAATACCGATTGGTAATTATATCTTAGATATTACGGACACATTAAGTCCTGTCTTATTTAAATAGTAAGCCAATTAAATGGCTTTTGCATATTTGAATTTGTAATCAAAACATTTAAAAATAAAATAGTTAGGTTCCATTATCTGCAGCCCTGATCACTGGTTGCTTGAGTCATCGGACTTCGCAGCTGGTGGTGGACATTTTTTTAAAATGTTTTATTGTTTTTTTTAGTAGTAAAATGTATTAAATATTTAATATATTAATAAAGATATACGGGTAAAAATTAATTAATAAGTTTTTCCTGTTCGACAAGAAAATTGTGTAAAATTATCTTTTACTTTCTTAGGTTCAGGGCATTGAATAAATATGAGTGAATATAATTTCATGTTATTTCATAAACAATTATGTATTTTCCTTATTTTTGTTTTTGGATAGACGTAAAATGTAATATCTTCTTATTATATTTGCGAAGTAAACTTTTGTCATGTAAAGTCGGCTACAGACGCTCGTCACCTACACCCGTCAGTTTTAAATGCACAGTCGAACTGTACAGTTAAAACTGACGGGGGTAGGAAAAATTGAGTACTGTGCAGTTCAAGTTGACGTCATTGTACAGTTAAAAAACTGAACTGAACTGAAAGAATGTTAACAAATGAAATAATTTCCCAAATTCTATTGAGTAAAAGAACTCATAAATATTGTACCAGAAATAAAGATAAACTAAAAATATCCAAAACTAGAACAAATTTTGGCAAAAAAAATATAACAATTGAGGGATCACAGTTACACAATAATTTACCGCGATATTAAAAAAAAATGTCATTTTTTAAGAACGCACTAGGGGTTTTTGTAAATAAGTCAGCTACTACTACTCGTAATTTTGTAATTATTTCTCATAAGTGAGTTTATGTAAATTCTGGAGAAATAAAAATCTTAAACCACAACTTCAGGAACGTGTTTTAGATTTGAATATGAACCGTTAAAATTACAAAAAAAAACTTGACATAATAAGACAATTTAAACATATTTTATTAAAGTACAGAAAAAGGGAAAATGAAAATTAATTACTTAGTTACTTAAGTTTATTATTACTGTTATTTTTACCGTCTAGTTTGAAATTAATTAAAAAAGGTACAATTTTAGTATTTCGATAACTCTACTCTACATTTTGTAAAACAAGTTAGTAACTTTTTATTTGTTTTTCAACTGCCCTAGAAAAATATAATCCAAAGTAAACTTAGGCCAACGGTTCGTTAACGTGACCTTTACCGCAAACTGCTTTTAGAATATTGATAGAATGATTTTGTGAAAACTTCAAATGGCTTCAATTTTAGTTCAACATTTGTCCATAACTTAGTTAATAATATAACAAACAATGGATATTGTCACGTGAATTAGAAACGATGTGTTAGATAAACAAGTATTTTATCAACAAAAAATAAGAGAGTTGTTAAAAAAATAATTTAAGGTATAGTAGACCAATGTCACGAAAAAAGCGGCCTTACACCGAAGCAAAATTTCCGTTTTTTCCGCGAACGCAGTCTAATGAAGCTATAGTAAGGTAAGTACATCTTGTATTAAGAACATGTATCTATGCGTAGATGTATGAATGTGGAAGACGCGAGAGGCGTAACAAATGAAGATCTCTGCGAATCCCTCTAAGTTATTGGGCTGACTAACTAAGACTAGGAGACTTTTGGAATTAAGCGTAAAGGGGGACGAAATTGATTTTCAACCCTTTTACTATCTTCAACATTAACCCTTCAAAGCTTTTAAAATGAATGTTAACTTTTATTAAATAAATTGGAGGTTGCCATGACAACGTTAACGAATCAGCGCGTAACGAAATCAACTTGTGAAATTATTTTAATAAAGGGCACTCAGGGATGAGGCAATAAGCGGTTTATCGTAAAACTTGTTGGGAGATGTAAATTTCCTCAAAATAAAGCGTTCAATAGTGACTTTATAAATACAACCAGTTCCCTTCAAATATGATAGCTTGATTATAATTATTAACATTTAAAACGTGATACTAACTGTTGCGTACGACTTCGTCCACGAGGAAATATAAAAAAAACAAAAACCAATTTATTCCACAAGTAACGATATATTTTACGGAGATAAAACAATATTTTGAATTTCATCTAAATTTGTATATCCATTTTGGCCCATTTCTTCACAAATATCAATTGAAACTTTAAAATATGTGACATATAAGATAATAGCAATACTAAAGCGATGAAGTAAAGTTATAATCATGAGTTAGATGCTCACGCCGTTTCTAAATAGTTTAATTGGGTCAAGAAGTCATAAGTGTCCAATCCGTTAGATTAGAGCTTGGCCATTTCCCGATTTGGCCTCTCTAGAGAGCCCTCTTGTTTTGTTAATGTTGATTTAGGGTAAGCACCTTATGCTATGCCGTTAGTTTAGTTGCCAAATATAGTGAAGGCAAAATATATGTAACATTTTCGAAATGTGTGTTTTAACAGCCAGAGTCAGAAGTAGTAAAGGTTTCCACACTACGATCGCCCTGGGCGACTATTTCAACGACGCCCCATTTTTTAGAATAGCAATTTGAGAGAGGAAAAGTGTAAATAGGTTCCTAATGCTGATACCTACTAAATTACTAATCCACAGACCTGTGGCGCCCCTTTCTGTCCGTCGCCCTGGGCGGTCGCCCCAACGAAATTTGGAGGGTAACGTTTTCCGCGTGTTTTAATTTGTTTTTATGTAGGTTTAGGGATTTGTGTGTGACCCTCCAATGTGACTTTGTGACGTCCCGGAACCTATATCAACCGAGTGACAAATAAAGTGTCATTCGACTCGTCTTTATCCCCAGAGTGTCATTGGACTATAGTCAGTCGGATTTTTCGGTTAACTTGTATAAAAATATAATAACCAATACTACATTTGCGATTTTAGATTTTATTTCCTAATCAAATGTAAATCTGTATAACCTTCCCAGACCTCGTTTATGAACATTTCTTATTTCGTTTTTTTTACTCTGTGATTTCCAATAACAAGGCTGTATTCAGGATTTTTTCTATAACGATCTTATTGTTATATGCTAAGGGTTTTTTCGTCTGTGGTACGAAATTGAACGACATGGGAGTGTTGTGATATTTGAATATATTTCTTAAGGAAAAAGCCGTACGCAAATTTTTAATAATTAAAAGGAATCCACGCAATTATGATTATTATAAGAGGGCAGGGAATTAGGATGAAAAGATTGTTATAGCCTTCCAATTTACACATTTTTGGTAAAGACTAAAATGTAAAGTGTTATTTTTATTTTTTTTTCGTATATTTTTTAAAAGTATTTGAATATCAATTTCCATAACGAAATGTATCAGTTTATAAAATTATAAATAATACAGACTGTTGACCTAGTTGACGATACCGATCGACCCGAATGTTTTTTTAATGAAATAGGTCGGCTTTACATTTCTATCTGATTTTTTTGTATTATTGAAATATGATATCGGTATAATATGTAAAATTTTTCGAGAGCGCACGAAAATAAAACTTAACAATTTTATACATCTATATTGATAATTTTGCCTGTTACTAATCTATACTAATATTAAAAAGACAGAAACTTTGTATTTTTGTATGTATTGAAATAACTCAAACTCTACTTTGCAGACTTTAAAAAATCCTTCACCATTAGAAAGCTACATTACCCTCAAGTAACATACACGTAGGCTATATTTTTTATTCCACGCTTACGAAATCGCAAACAACAACTACAATTATAATATTGAAAATCAACTTAAAATATTTCTTCATAAAGAAGATATTTGTAATAAAAATTGCTTCACAACAACACAAAAAAGATTAAATTTTAAGTATTCAAATAAAAGGGTTACGTGTAAATGTTTTCGTTTCCCGGAAGTAGATAACTTTAAAATGTAAGTCACGCGATGGTGCTTTGAACTCTGGCCCGGTTTAGTGACGTCCTACTTCCTTGCATTACTTCGAACACGTTTATAACTTAACTTAGACTTTACAAACGGAAATATTGAATTTATTTCCGATTATTGATTTGAGGTTTTTATGGGAAATATGGATAGTGACTTTGAAATTAATTTTGGGTAACATCAATTTGTGAATTAAGTGAGTTTATCATCTCAATCGTTATATTATAAACTGACGGCAAGTATGAACTGAATAAATCAAGACAATGGGAAATGTGATTATAAAGATTCGGTTTTCATCATCACCAGTGCACACTTATCTTATCTTTTTTTTTTATCTTTCAGTCGACTTCACACTTATCTTTAATTTTCTTCGCCGATATGTGCACATTTACAGTAATTATATCGCAAATAAAAACAATTACATTTGCAAAAAAGGCATCCCTTTTTTGAAATAATTTTATGAACAGTTTGAAATATAAAAGAGTTTTTGTTCGAGGGAAACGCGTCTAGTGAAATACAATATCCGGTTTACTTTATAAACAAATCCATCTCCGTTGAACTCTGAAGAAAAAAAAACAATGTACCCGCCATCTTTCTTCCGGGAACTGACGGGTTTCAAACGAGGGAATATAATTAAACGTGAAGTAACATGTGTCTTGTAGTCAGCGATAGCAACAAAAAACTAACTTAATTATTACTAACCCCTATTGTAAGTATGATATTAACATGCTATGAAATTACAGGGAAGGATTTCAATGAAATAAAGTATCTTCTTTCAAATTCAGGCTTATTCATAAACTATGATCACCATTTTCACCAGCTTACAAGTCAAGAGCTAAACCCCTGAGCCATCGACGCCTAAATTATACTTAACATCAACCCGTAACCACTTATACATAATTCTTACTAATATAATAGTTAGTCATTCATCTTTGTCGAATCCATCGGCGATATCTACAATCGAAAAGTACTTTGCGTAGCCCCCAGTGCTATTTATATGATCTGATTAAAAATAAAAAACAAGTCCAACTTGAGTTCATTTCAAAAGTTATGGGCAATCGCGTGATCATTCTTAATGCAGTCTTTTGTTTCCTGTAAATAAAGTTTGAAGTAAAGTTTACATCGACTTTATGTCTGTTGTTTTTAATATTATTCATGTATAAATAGCCTTTTTTATTTTACAATTTCTCTTTAATTAAAACATTCCTATTTACAAAACCTAAATCCCTTTATTCCGAAACGAGAATCAGCGTTATTACTGTTGTACTTTCTACGTTTGGTACTGGCACATTCATAAAATGTATTCCAAAATACAGAAAATCCTTGTGCCTGGTACTTCTTACAATAATTTGGTCCAATGAGACCCCTGGTCTATCTTATTTAGTTCAGAATGTCCTCCAGTATCGTATAATCGACGTCTTAATGGTCCTCGTTTATCACAGTACTTTATACATTTTTTCGGAATAACGCAGAAATGGTTCAAACAAATCCAAATTGCATTTGATCGACTGTCAACTGTTTGTTTTGAAACGCTTGTCTGTCGACAGGCTTCCTCTAAAGATTTCCACGTATTCCTGTATCTTTGTAACAGTATACCGAACTTATGTAAGCTAATTTTAAGCACCCTATGTTTATTGTAAGAAAAACATTGTATCACTTAGTAGGCAAGTGATTTAACTTGCCATCTGGAAGCGTTACTTTATCGTCAATCGTAAATTCAAAGTCTTCAAATAATTGTCTCATAAATCTTTATAATGGGGCCATTAATAGGCTACGTATTAAATGCTTCAGCGGTTTTATTCCTTACTCTACGGCTTCATTAGACCGGTATCGCGATAAAAACGGAGATTTTGCTTCAGTGTAAGGCAGTTTTTTGCTAGACATCAGTCTAATGAAACCGTAGGGTAACAGTGATTTCCAAAGTCCAGATGGACCACTAAGCTTCAGCAAGGACTAGACGGGAAATACGTTTACATAATTGAAGAATTTATAAGTTTCGAAGAAAACTGTTAACTATGTTAACATAATAAAAATATAAAATGAAAATTAATGTAAAATGTAATTTTATTTTTCCACTTACACAGCAAAAAAAAATTGTCATTCTACAATACTGTACCTAAAAACCTATATTGGATTAAGTTTTAAAATCGAATACAAATGCACATCGTACGTATTTTTATAATTACTTTAATTATGTACGTAAATGAATATTATTACGTGATTTAACTATATTTTAGGAATCACAAGCGTGAAACTCTATACGCAATTAACCCACGGTCGCGTAATATTATGAATTTAACGCTCGCTTTTACGATACTAACAAGAAAATATCATAAATTCTCCTTTTAATTCAAGGTGAATCGATATTTATATGAATAAAATTTATAGTTTTATGACTTCCATGCTGTCGAAGTTTAAATATAAAAATGTTGAAAATCATATAAAAATGAGATTTAATTTTGAGCAGCGTTAAAACAACAAGGAAATTGTATTATTAAAATACATGATATGAAAATAATATATGTATTCTGTTTTTTTTACTTTAAATTAACTTTGAAATATGAACTAGTAAAAATCGTTTCACTTATAGGATATATGTCGTTCGCGATTTCGTCCGTTTGAAATTAAAAAATATAGCCTTGTTACTCGAGGACAATGTAGCTTTCTAACGGAGAAAGAATTTTTGAAATCGGCTCAGTTGTTTTTGAGTTATTTCAATACATACAAAAATACAAATCTTTCTTTTTTATATTAGTATAGTAGTCAAACCTGTATAAGCGAGAAACCTCTATAAGCGAGAGTAATTCTATGGTCCCGAAGAGCTACCTTCATAAGTGACTCGGATTAGTGAGAACCGTCTATCAAGCGTGACTAATATCGGGGTCCCTTGGCTTCTCACTAATCCATGTTCGACTGTAGATGAATAATGACGTACTAAATAAGGAACAAAATGTTTTAGTTTCTATGTATAAAGGTTAAAGGTTTCGACCCATGATGGGCTCCATTTTTCGCAACTCCACAACTAGCGCGTATTTTGCGTGAATACACATATCTTCGAATTTCTTCGCCGATATGTGCAGGTATCAGGATGTTTTCCTTCACCAAAGAGCGTATAGGCTATATTTTTTAATAGTTTTTTTATGTATATAGCTACTTAAAAACTATAAGTACGAATAACTTTAGGCAATTGCTCGTTACTCTCTACAAAGCTATAAAACTATATCAACATTGTATCTTTAACTGTCCATTACATTTTATTTCTTTACATTTTGCGGTTGATTTAATGTTCTAAATGCTTTGTTGAAGTGTTGTAAGCTTAAAACCACGTTTCCACTGCTGTAAACATGTATAAAACATTGCTATCTCAGGTTTTTTTAAAGAGAATAAGGGAGACGACAATATGTTTAAGACACTAACTAAGAATTTTATTAATATAAGAATCATTTTGCTTGATAATTTAGGAAATAAAGTTAAAGTTGTGTAAAAATAAACTGGGGTTAAATTGTGGATACATTTTCTTTGTAATTTACTTAAAAAAAATGTTTCCCTCTTGAATGTCTTCCATAAATGGTTTGATATCAAAGAGTTTATGGAATTAATGACTACCGGCTACTAGTAGGCTCTTAGAAACCTAAGCAGCGCAAGCTTCCAAGCAAATACAAGAAACGGACATCTATGACGTAATATTACGGAATAGCAAGCTGAAAACAAATGACTGCGACAAGCGAACAAAAAGACATTGTAAAAATACACCCAAAATTGTGATTAACTACAAAAAAGTGTTAAAAATCTTGCTATATCACAAGAGAATAACTAAACTCTTCCTTATAAGCGAACAAAGCGAGCTATACTTTTATCGCTCGAGGTTTTTGTATGAAAAATCAAGTATTCACGGGACAATGTACGTCGATGAAATTGCATGCATTGTTTCGGCGGGACAACGTATTCAGGGGTTAGTTTGGGACGGAGCGACCCCTCCTTTCACAGTTCAAAACACTATAACGAAAACTGTACAAGTATAACCTAAAAATGCTAGAGGAAAAACTTTCGCTATAAAACTATATTGAAATATATCAAAGAATAAAGCGTATGAAATATTGAACTATATTTTTTTAATCAAAGATGTTTTTATATTCAAAATATTTAGCTATATGCGCATCATACGATTGCAAAATTTCCTTAAAAAGGAATGCAACATTTTTCACCTATTTGTAAAATATGAAATGTACTAATAATTGTATTATATATTTTTATGTTCTTCAGTAAAATAATATATTTAATACAGAAGGGACGGATTTATTTAAAACACGTGTATCCTGACCCCTTTTCGGAAACCGTAATCTATTTGAAAGGTTTAGTTCAATCAATCTAAACATTTTGTACGCCATTCGTAATATTATACAGAATATATTCTTATAGTGCTTTTACCTTTATCTTTCTAGTTCTACTAATATTATAAAAAGGAATGGTTTGCATTTTTAACATTTTGGATGTTATGAAATGACTTAAAAACTATTTTAACATTTCTGTCACCATTATAAGGCTATATTTTTTAAATTCCAAATGATTTTAATGCTAATCATTATCTATAATTGATTGTGTCTTTTTCCAATAAAAAAATAGTTGGTGTGTTACCAGGCCAAAAAATCTCAAAAAAAAAGTTAGTTGCTGTCAAATATCCTTGTGTATAATTTATAATTCGTCAAAGTATACTGGACTCCACCTACCTAGAGAGTCATCTGATATTTTACTTCTATGTTTTAATTATTTAATACCTAACAATTATCTTCAACATAAATGTTGGCAAAATCATCGAATAACGATGGGGTCCACTAACAATTAAAAGAAGAAGAATTTATAATTTTTAATATAAAGTTCACAATGGTTGTAAACAATAATTAAACATCTACATAATAAAAATTTGACTAACGTCCGTTTGTTACGAATCTTTGTTAGATACTTTTCAAATAAGGGTTTTTTATAGCGTCTAGACTAAAATGTTAGTCGAAACCGAGCAATACATATTATCGCTTCCAGACCGTACATTGACAGTCGAGGACGACGAACTTGTCTACGATATTCCTAAACGTTATAGTAAATAAATAAGTGTATAAAACTAACTATTATACAATAATATCGAGTCCTTTACCAATATCACTTTACACATTTACTACACTTAACTAGTCGCCCGCGACTCCGTCCGTGCCAAGCAAACTTAGTAAGTAGCCTATTGGTTCTTTCTGACTATATTATATTGTACATAACGTCAAGGTCTGTTCAGCCGTATTGAAGATAACTTCAAATATCTATCCATCGAAACCTTTGCATTGTATATTATTAATTGGATTGTTGGAATGTGTCCGAAGCGAACATCTTAGGAATAGTTATTTTAAGGAAGTCTATTGTAATGTCGGTCTTATAAACACAATTCTGGCCTACCCGTCTTTGGACGAGGCCAGGATGGTGTTTAAGCTGGCCCGCATTAGTCTAAGAGATTATTTATAGTTATTTAAGTATAGAAGTATTAGATTTATGGGGCGATAGGCGTTTGGCGACAAAGCCCCTTATAAAAAATAAATAAAAAAATATATATCATTAATATGTTTTTTTTTCAATGTAGTTACTTGAGGCTACTGCTTTTTTCCAAGCTAATGTTTACTTACATGTAACAAGTTTTAATGGGAAAACTCCGCATGATGCTTTTAACATAATGCCCTAATTACCCCACGCGGACCCCCAATGCGACGTGCGCCGACTACGTATCGGGCAATTTCAACATTTATTTATTTATTGCTCGATTTACAGAAAGGAAAAATGCCGTAGATTTGTAAAGTGAGAGAAATTTGCCCGGTGAGACGTTGTAAGCAAAGAAAATAATGCATGATAAGACATGACATGATGAAATATAGTTTAGATCAATAGGTTATCTTACCAGTAGGGATACCCAAAAGAACATCAAGAATGTATGGAACTGACAATGACGTTCGAAATCTCACACGTGGCAAGCAAATGACTTAACGAATGTCATTGTCAGTTTCGATATCAAAAATGGAAAAATACTTTGGGTAATCCCCCAGGTGGACATAAGCCAAACTAAAATAAGATATCACACTAGCGTCCTTCTTTTATGCTCTTTTCTATGTTCATGGAGGTTATACATATTATCTAAAAGACCCAATAGTAGTGCCTCTTTTATCAGGCTAGAGGTCCTTGTTTGACAATGCTAAGAAAATTCTGTTTTTATTTCCTAATTGACATTGCGCGGGGTGATTGTTTGTGGGTCTCTATTCTGTTTTTCTGTTCGTTTCGTTGCTGAAAATGAATAAATAACAAAGTACTTAACACATTCTGTGCTGCGATTCTAAAGTAGCGGCGCCGCCTACTCGGAACCGAGTGAGCGTTCCGTTTTAAAAATCTATATTTACTTACTCAAAATTTACCTAAAAAAGTTTTGGCTCCCAGCATTTCTTTTTCATTTATTTTTTAAATGTGTTAATAAACATTTAGTGATATAAATACACATGATTGTTTTAGAATTGCATTGCAGTGCCGGGTCAGAGGTGAATGAACTGTCGCGTGTGAAGCCTCCTTTAGTCCGGCCGACCGGAACATCGCGGCAATATGTTTTCGATTAATCTCTTTGCTTCTGTTTTAACATATCAAAGTAATGTTTAATATTTTTAAAAATTATCAATTAAATTGTTTATAATTGTTAATATTGACTAATTTACCGATGGTA
The DNA here is from genome assembly GCA_013186455.1 of Papilio dardanus tibullus. NCBI lineage: Eukaryota > Metazoa > Arthropoda > Insecta > Lepidoptera > Papilionidae > Papilio > Papilio dardanus. Next base: position 49,362 of record QDHC01003273.1, read on the forward strand.
AAATTTTAACAAAGAACTTGCTCTTGGTCTTGACTTCGTTCGCGCAGAATTAAAAAAAAAATAGCCTTTGTTACACGGGAATAATGTAGCTTTCTAATGGTGTAAGAGATTTTGAAATCGGCCCAGTAGCTCTTGAATTATTTCAATACGTACAAAATTTCAAATCTTTTCTCTTTATAATATTAGTTTAAATGAGTTGTCTACAAATTGCAATTTATATAATATCTGAAAATATGTTTAAATATTCAAATTGTATCTATAAGTAAAATATAAATTATATCTTTTAATTTCCTACTTGAATACAGCCATTTCAAATATGAAATAAAGGAATGAAGACGTTGTTTTATTAATATTATTAGCTGTTGTGCGCGACTTCGTTCCCGTGGAATTAAATATAGCCTATGTTACTCGGGGATTATGTAGCTTTCCAATGGTGAAAGAAGTTTTGAAATCGGCCCACTAGTTCTTGAGTTATTTCAATAAATACAAAAATACAAAGTTTCTCTCTTTATAATATTAGTATAGATTATGAGTCCAAATAAATTATTTAATTTTGTTTGTAGGAAACAATGAAATATTTTGTAATTTAGCTTTTAATATCAGAAAACAAATTCATAATTGAGTGAAAAGTTCAATGAAATTCGTCATTTAGATTGAGCACATTTGTAACGTATGTTAATTTGCACGAAAAACCCGAATCTTTATTGCCTAAAGAGTCGTATTTATCAACCTATCGTCTCTTTCATTCACTGTTATAAAAACGAGACAGCAGTATTCCTAATATACGTGTAATCGTGTAAGCGTACGTGCCAGTAATAATTTTGGAGCCAGACCTAACTGTTGAATACGTTAGATACATCAAAAACTTCAACTTTTATTCGTAAAGCTTAAATTAATCATAAAAGTTATATGTATAATCCAAGTGACATGTTTTTATTTGTGTTGTTTATATTTCAAATTAGAATGGAATAAAACCTCACTCTAAAATACTTTAACTCAAAAACTACAGGGACGTTATCAAAAATTCTTTCAACATTGAAAACTATATTGTTACTGTTCTTAACATATTTTATTCCGCGTTGACCCAATCGCGGGACTAAGGCCAGTGTCCAATACACATAAATTAAAAAAAAAAATTTCAGAAAAAACAATTTTATCCCAGACACTTTTTTTGTTCACAAATGAATTTCTAAGCTAAAATATACAGAAAATCCTTTTCATACTGTGAAGAGAATCTTATAAGAAAGGTTTCTTTCGCGTGATTAATGAAGGTAAATTCATTCAGAGCTGGCCTGAAGCTGGCAATTTCTTGTAAAGCATATTTTGCGGAGATATAACGAATTATAGATAATATTAAAATTACCAAGACCAGCTTAAAATAATTAATCTAGCAATATTTTTTTTCTCAGTAATCAGATCCTGTGGGCTCCTAAAAGTTGAAATAATCGTTTTCATTTCATATACTACTATATTTATGACTAGCGTCCCGCCTCGGCTTCGCACGGGTGCTAAACTGATACTAAATACATTACAGAAAAACTGTGAACATTGTATAAACCAGCCATACTAACAATAATTGTACCCGTGCGAAGCCGGGCGGGTCGCTAGTTATATATATAAACCTACCTCTTTAATCACTCTATCTATTAAAAAAAAACGCATCAAAATCCGTTAGGTAGTTTTAAAGATTCAAGCATATATAGGGACAAACATGAAAAGCGTTATTGTTTTATACTATGTAAGGATAAGGATAAGGATGAATATCAACAAATGGTCGAATACTGAAACGTCACTTAATATGTTACAGCGTTTTCAAAAATAAGGCAACGCGTAAAATTCCGTACAAATGATATCTATCTACTACGCTAATAAATCGTTTACTGTCGTATTCTGTTCAGTATTAATCCGAAAGAGGCGTAATACATTACTCAAAATTACATTAGTCACATGAATTAAACACCGGATGAGTATCCACTTAAGCTACTGTTTTACTCGTGTATGCAATTAGCAACGGTTCAAAGAACATTGATTACAATATAATGGAACGATATCTTATCTGACGCCCACATTGTCCAAATTGTTTTGTTTATCGAAAGCAAACAGAAAGGGTAAGCAGTAGAGTGTACATAGATATACAATTTTGATATGTTCGTTTAAAAATATACGTGAAGTCACGTAAAATACGCGCTAGTCGTGGAGTTGAGGAAAAATCGAGCTCATAGGTCAAACTACAGAAAATAAGAGCTGACTACTTTGTAAATTGTTACCTTTTGAAGTCTAACACCTAAGAGAGATTCATCATTATTGTCAGCTCGGTAAATGTCCCACCAATGAGCTTGGAGCGTATTGTAAGTTAGAAATGACTAGACCATAGTTAACCAAGCCAGCCCCGTGCGGGTACTTTTTTTAAATTTATTATAAAGTGGCAAACGAGCAAGCGGCCACCTGGATTCGCTGAATTAGCTAGGCGACCGCTGCCTATAGACATCTGCAATTGCAGATGCGTTGCCTACCCTTAATCTAGGAGGAGGAGACGCATCCCCACCAACGGTTCCCGCCTTGTCGTGGCGGTGGGGCTCTAGTAACCGTGAGGGGCACACGGTGAAGCTA
>QDHC01003273.1:52094-129151 GCA_013186455.1 Papilio dardanus tibullus
AAAAAAAAAAAAAAAAAAAAAAAAAAAAAAAAAAAAAAAAAAAAAAAAAAAAAAAAAAAAAAAAAAAAAAAGGAGGAGGAGACGCATAGCAAGAGGAATATTCCTCTTCCTATACGTCCCTTCCCCCGTCATATCAACTTCCCATGGGCAGACATATAACATGACGGACTTCTTTTCCATAGATTCAGTAGTCACAATTATCTTATTATGTCTATAAATATTCAACAAAGAAACTGAAAAGTGTACATCGCGTACTCATTTATATTTAAATCCAAATTACACTTAAACCGAGAGTTGTATGTTTGCGTGTATTCACCGCAAGTTGTGGGAGTAACGTCAATATGTAGGCTGCGGTCGAATGCTTTGTTTACCACAAGTTGACATGTGGATGCCTTCCCATAGACAATCAAGTATTAAGACTGTTAAAGACTTGTATTTAAATTATTTAGATTACTTTATAGAAGTTCCGATAAATAGGATGGATCAATTTTGATACTTGACTTTTCAGTGTAAGTTTAATTAGTAGAAGAACGATCGTAAAGTTTTTCTGTGGTTTAATCTCTACCAACTAAAGTATACTATATTAGCTGTTACCCGCGACATCGTCCGCATGGAATAAAAATATTAAATACCTAAAAATAAAACGTAGATAATAACGTGTCAATCGATGTAAATATTTTTCAAACAAAGATTATTTTAAATCGGTAAACCGATTTAAAGCTTGTAGCTTTGAAACAAACAATCAAATTATTACTCTTTAAAAATGGATAAAACAATGAGAAAATATTCATTATTATGTTCTACTTTAATAATAATATTAAAAGCATAGTTAATGGTATACAAAGATAGTTTTTGTTTGTATAATTAGTTCACTCTGTTTATTGCTAGGAAAGCTAGCGCAGGGGGTAAACAAATGAACTCCGAGACTTGTGTGGGGTGTATTTGCACAGTAAACGAATTCATGAACATTGTACGTTAATAATATGGTTCATACTAAAATCAGATGGTTTCAATTAAGAACTATTGCTACAAACATTTTCCTGCTCGGTAGTACTTTTATACCGACTTTTATAGATTGCTATTCTATTTTTTTTGTTATGTTCTACAAATGTTATATTTTTTATAGTCCTGCCACTTTCAGGGAAACTGTCTAAACCAGATAGTTAATGTTGTGTCCGCTCGCTTTAATATTTTTATAAGCAAGGGTCGTCGGCTGTTGAAATCAATTCAGCGTAAACATTCTTTACCACTGAAGAAATTGGTTATAAGTCGAATTATAAAAATTAAAATACTAGCTGAAGCTCGCGACTTCGTCTGCGCGGAATTAAAAAAATATAGCCTATGCTATTCGGGGATAATGTAGCTTTCTAACTGTGAAAGAATTTTTGAAATCAGCCTGGTAGTTTTTGAGTTATTTCAATACATACAAATATAACAAAAATATAAAAATACAAAGTTTCTCTCTTTATAATATTAGTAAAGATATATGTGCCGACCGTTGAATTAAATTATTCCAATTCGATTGTATAAGCCCGGCTACAGACGCTCAGTTATAACTGTACAATTCGACCGGGCAGTTAAAACTGGCATGTGTAGACAAAATTGAGATCTGCACAGTTCGACTGTGCGGTTGACATGTGTACGTTAGTCTTAACTGTACAGTTATGAAACTGAATGTCTGTAGCCGGCTTTACGTTGCTTTTGTTACCACATATTCTTAAGGAAATGATGGGAAGGGGAAGTGGATATAGTGGGTGTGGCGACGTATAGGAAGAGGAATTATCTTCTTGCTGTGCGTCGACTGGAATGACTGTGATCTTAATGCGAAGGCAACGCATCTGCAATTGCAGGTGTCTATGGGCAGGGGTCCAGGTGGCCGCTTGCTCGTTTACCCTTTATAACATAACAAATATTATGTTTATAAAAATGTTTTAAACAGTTGTTTTTGCAATGTAAACTCAACAAGATACACATATCCTTAACTGTGAATGTTTGATTTCTTATTGATTGCGTCGAAATCGGTTTCCACAGTGACTGCGCCCCACTCGCACAATAAATTATGCAAACGATTTACGCGCACAATCTTATAAATTGAAATCACTAGAAAAGAGTGAAGTTACTGAAAGAATCTTAACAAAAGAAAACAATTTAGGTAATTTGAAAAAAGCGGCTAAAAGAGCATACGTAATGGATTATACTTTTTCACGGATTCGGGATTCTAAATCGCTTTCTCGTCTCCACGAACATTACAATTTCTAAGAATAAGTACTACTTAATGATTAAGGATATGAAAAGGGAATGAATTATTACTAACAGATATTACAGTTGAAAGAGATGTATGGAAGAATATTACATACTTTGAAGACCCTCAGCCGAGAAAAGGTCAAGATGATAAAAGTACTTACCACTTATACTCTATTTCTAACCCTAAAGCCTTGTACGCACTAGGATAGTATTTTAGTCGAGTAGCAAGTAGCAAGTATCCGAATAAAGTATTTAATAATTTATTTTACTAAAATGTTGCTGTTCGGACACGTTTAGTTACTAAATTACTACCCTAATGGGTAGGTTTAGGCTCAAACGAATCCGAACAGTAGTAAATCCTTTGTTCAGAAAAATGCTACTTGCTACTCGACTAAAATACTATCCTGGTGCGAACAAGGCTTTAGATCTCGCCGAAGTAACCGTATTTGAAGAAATAAATTGTGTCACCTCCACGTGTACTCTCTAAGGTATACAATATTTTAGAGTGCTGCTCCTTCTGAACTTGGAACGTGCATTTACGGTAAAATTAATGTGAACCTCTCGGTCACCGAGTCCAATAAATATGTCAACCATGCGTTGAATGTTGCACATAGTGTTCCGTACTGTTGTTTTAACTAATGAAAGTAATAAATCTCTATATTGTATTTGATTCGATAACGATGATTGGTTTTCGTTACATGAGAGAGATGAAAGATGGGATATAGGATGAGAGGGAGAGAGAGAAAATGCAGCTTAGTCCAATGTCCTATTTCGATGTTTATCATAATGTACGGTGATTATTGTCTTTGCTCGTTATTTAACGATGATATTTTGGCGTGTGTATTTTATGTAAATACTACACAAGTTTTGTTTTTCTTAGTTAAAGTAGATAAGCCTAGTTAAATTAGATTGCCATTCCCGTTGCACATTACAATAGAAAATTCAACGACTTTCAGCTAAAAAATCCTATTTTCAATATAAAACAGATGAATAAATTAAAGCTCAGCTCCCGTCTCGGGATTATTAAATCGGATTCGAGTAATTTTATTAAACGCGAGCGAATTTAACGACCGAAGCTTTTGTACAATCGCTCATAACTAAGTTTCGAGTAACAGAGAGATTTTAAAACAATTTCAAATATACGTATGGAGCTAAATTGAAAACTGTTACTATGCTAAATAAAGTCGTACACATTTTTCTGTTTTATTTTATAAACATTTCGAACAATATCCCTTTGTTTATTACATAAATTAACGTAGCGTAAAAGTTACAAATGAAACTTCTAAGACAACGGTATTGATTGACACTAATAAAGTTCGAAATCGTAGGAATTAGTGACAAACCTCATCCAGCGATAGTCACTGTATGGTCCCGAGAGACGATTTCAATAAGCAAGAAGTTCAGATTAAAAAGAAAGCTCAATAAGTGAGACTGTATGTCGTCTTGAACTGGACTGTCGCTGGACTGAATAACTTAAAAGAGATATTGTACTCGTAAGATCATTTTAAGCGAAAACATTATTTCTAAAGGACCTTATGTCTAAAGGAAATAATATAAAAAGAGACACAGTAACAGAACAGTTAAAATTTCAATTATTAGAATGTTTACTTGCAGATTTGGGTCAATAACATGCAATAAACGACATATAATTCTTAAGGTACAGTTTAGTTTTATCATCCATCTTGAGATGTCAAGGATGGTCGTAAGGGGGCGCTGTGATCACTCAACATCAAGTGGGATGCGTACTCGTTTGTCACCCTCGCTCTTCTGAAGTATTTCGCTTTTTATCACAATTTATATCGCCAAATACAAATATACAATACATAGATTTATAAACTCTTATGTATTAAGACTTTTGTACATAATAAGTAAATATCAGACCCAACTGACTGAAATTACGATTTTAGTTGTGGTTGGTAAACGGTGTTAACTGCGATTTTGCAGATGAGATGCCGAGCCTTAAAGTGATTCAATTTTATAACATAAATGTCCTTTTTACTGATAAAGATATATAAATTATACTAACATTCATATCATGATATTTTAATTAACGCTTTATACATTAGTATCAAATTATTCAAAATGAAAATTACTCTTTGAAGTTCGTAAATACGGTGAGCTAAAACATCCTTTGTATGGAGCGAATGAATTCTACATTAGGTACAAAGAATCAACTTGGCATTTTCATGTACAATGATAGTTTTGATGCCATGATTTTTAAATAATCAACGATAATTTTCATACTAATGCATGAAAACTACCATTTGTTTATTTTGATATAACCACATTCGCATTTCCGTCTAACGCGAACGAATATATTACTTCAAGCAACACTAACAGATCTATAGGTATCCTTTTCCCGCGCGCGGGAAAATGAAAGTATGGCCAGTTCGAATATAGAGACACGATTTCAGGAGTTTAGGGAAAGCGTTCAGTCCGCGTTTGTTCGGCATACGGATCGGACGCGATTGTCGATAGTCACGAAAACATAATTTCTTCGTCTTTAGTTCGTATAAACGCTATTTATTTTTCATGTTAAAAATGTAAATCACTAGAAATATGTGATTTACATAACTTTAATGACTACTTTCCTATGGTTTATTTCAAAGACATTTCAATACCATAATCGGTTTCATTATTAATCCATGATGTGGTTATGTTAGAATTCTATGTGTTTGTGTGTATTTTAGTAATTTATCGACTGACAAGACAAAGTTATAAATTATCCAAGTGTTACCTTCAAAACCATGTAAACCTCTGGTCCAATAAAGTGACTTAATTTTAAAGTCTGATATCAAAAACTATATCCAAACTTCATATCCTTTTATCCTATATCGTAGTGTCGTATTTATTTATTGTTCGTCGAGGTGTTCTATACTGTGGACCAAATCTTAATTGAGATTTACGAACGCATAAGTCAAAATTGTTTCAAGCAATCTTGTGATTCATGCGAAAACTTTTCAACATATCATACTTTATGGATTCTAATATCATCAACAACTGAACTTCAAGGTTCAAGGTAAGAAATAACTTTTAATAGCATATTTACTTAAGCTAATTTAATATATTGCTATTTTTTTTGATGATAATTCGTAGTTTTTATTTTGTAGTTAAGTATTGTAATTTGAAGTAGTCAATTGATTTCCCTTTAAAACAATGATAAAGTCAATTGACCAAAGTCTATAATTGCTCTACGATGATCTGGAGGGTTACTCAAAATACATTCGCTATCGAAAACTACTTTGGGTAACCCCCAGGAGAATTATATGAATAAAACGATCAAGTCAAAATCAAATCAAAAATCGTTTATTAAGGCATAGAAAATACAAATATTACAAAAGAAGGGTTCGCCTGGCTCTTATACTAGGTTCAAGCCCCGTGTTATAGGAGCCAGGACTCTTTCACCTTAGTGCTACAAGTAGTTTATGAAATATAACAAAATGTAAATATAGTAAAAGCTAAGTAATATGCCTAAGGGTAAGTAATATAAAAGTACGATACTTTACTATTAGTTGAAAGGTCAAATTGTTTTAACCAAAATGGATAATGGTGAACGATAAATGGTCATATACGTATCCGCAAAAATACATGTCTTTTGATTCGGCAAAATTACAAGATAAACGGTTTTCTTAAAGGAATAGTCACAAAACAGCTTTTATATAAGCTCACACAATTATTCATTGGTAAAACAAATATTCTGAAATGTTAACATTCGCGCCGGATGAAATGTTTCTCATGAATTCCTCGTGGAGCGTAGCGTGTTGTAGCCACGTACAGTCGTGTTAATTGGTGGTATTCAACATTGAAACGATCACTCATTAAAACGTTTTGCACGTCTTGAAATTTAGGCGGTCGGCGGACTAATCACAATACAATAGTAATCCGGCTCGAGGGACCATTTTGTTCACGAAATAAGAAACGGAGACAAAATAATAATAAGATTTTTACAAAATAATAAGAAACAAGAAAGGAAAATCGGGATATAGAAGAATGACAAAAAATAAACAAAATTCAAAGATTAAAGAAGTAAAAAAGACGTGCGACGAGCAAGGAGTTGGCCTGTAGTGCCCAGTGTTCGCCGCAACAGAGCTATTGTGCGGATAAACCACAATTTTATTTTTAATAAAATATCTGATTATTCTGGTCGTTTATTTGTATAAAGAAGTAGTCATATTCGTTGCGAGGTGCAAGGCAATTTTTCTGTAAGTGGTACACCGCGAATGAAGGCGACTGTACATTTATCAGCAAAGGTGAGTGGTGTCATAAAATTCTTAGAAAATCCTTTTACCGGGTAAAAAGGGACGCGATGTTACTTCAGCGTAAATCCCGGTTATGTAGTGTTATGTTAGAATGAAATATGAGCTCTCTCTGTTTATCTTATGGTAGACTAGCGGGCGCCCGCGACTTCGTCCGCGTAAAACCTTTATAAATTAAATTTGAAGAATTAAGTAATACAAACCCATATGCAACATTTCCACACTCTAGGACTCGTATCTACACCGTAAAAAATATTTTATGATTCGCATTTTGAGCCCATTTTATCCCCCAAAGAAGAAATTTATAAAATTGCAAAGTGTTTTATTTTCGCGTTGCACTATACTCTTTGGATACTCATTTCGGACCCTTAGCGGTTGAATTTTGTAATATTCTTTCTCAGTGCAATCCTGCATAGTAACAGAAAAATAAAAAAAATGTAAAATTCTTGAAAGACAAACTTATTTATTCATGCTAAAGATCACTCATTCCAATTTTCATGCAATTCTGACTAAGGAATCATGTTGCTCTATACAAACTTTGGATCTCCAATTCGGACCCTTAGGGGTTGAATTTCGTAAATTCATTTCTCAGTGCACTTCAACATGTTAACAGAAAGCCCTATAAAAAATTTCAAGTCCCTAGGAATCGTATCTACGCTGTAAAAAGTAATTTTAAATTCGAACTTTGACTCCCTTTTTTGCCCCCAATGTAAAATTTAAAAAAAAAATCTTGAATGCCAAAGTTACTTGTTCATTCTGAAGCGCTCCCATTACAATTTTCATACAATTCTGACAAAGGAATCTCTTCGCTCCCTACCAACTTAGAAGTTTGCTCCTCTTTTTTGCCCCCCAAAGTAAAAAATAAATAAATTTCTTGAATGGCAAAAGTATTTATTCGTGCTGAAGAGCTCTCATTCCAATTTTTATACAATTCTGGCAAAGGAATCTCTTCACTCCCTACCAACTTTGAAGTTTGCCCCTTTTTGGCCCCAATGTAAAAATTTAAAAAAAATCTTGAATGGCAAAGTTACTTAATCATTCTGAAGAGCTCTCATTTCAATTTTCATGGATTTCTGACAAAGAAATCACGTTGCTCCCTACCAAATTTGAAGATTACCCCCTTTTTTGCCCCCAAATGTAAAAAAATGGAAATTTCTTAAATGGCAAAAGTATTTATTCGTGCTGAAGAGCTCTCATTCCAATTTTCACGGAATTCTGACAAAGGGTTCACGTTGCTCCATACAAACTTTGAACCCCCATTTCGGACCCTTAGGGGTTGAATTTCGTAAAATCCTTTCGCAGTACACTTCTGTGTATTGACAGAAACCGCTATGAAAAATTTCAAGTTTCTAGGACTCGTACCTACGCTGCGAGAATTTTTTTTAAAATTCGTACTTTGACCCCCCTTTTTTGCCCCCCAAAATAAAAAATTGTAAAACTCTTGAATGACAAACTTATTTATTCATGCTAAAGACCACTCATTCCAATTTTCATGCTATTCTGACAATGGAATCACTTTTCTCCATACAAACTTTGAACCCCCATTTCGGACCCTTAGGGGTTGAATTTCGAAAAAATCTTTGCTTTACTCACGCCTACGTCATAACACCCTCCTGCATGACAAATTTTAGCCACATCCGTCCAGTGGTTTAGGCTGTGCGTTGATAGATATCTATGTCAGTCAGTCACGTTAGAGTTTTATATATATAGATAATAGGATTAGACAGTGATAACACATTATTTAATATTTCCCACATGGAAAATGAGAAGATTCTGTGTTCAGGAAATTTTCTAAAAATAGCTTAAAATCGAAAAACATATTATTTTTGCTTGATTGACAGGAGGATAATAGTTTTATGGGTTTGGATGTATGTATATAATTATATTGTAATCGTCTGTATAAAATAAAAAAGATATGTAACAAATATCGGTTAATATGTATTATACATTTAGAAACGTTAAAAGTATATACAAAAAGAATTTCTGAAGACAATAAAAAAAGAAGAGGCGACAAAAGTATAATATTTGTAAACTTCCGGCTTTATTAGACCGATGTCACGCAAAAAACAGCCTTACGCCGAAGCAAAATATCCGTCTTTAACGCAAACTCGGTCGAATAAAGCCATAGGGTTAGAAATATGTTCCGCGTGGTTTGTTAAAACAACTTAAAAACTTTTACAATACTTAACCGTTGTTGAAGTCTCAAGAGGTGTTTTTACCTCGAACTTTCAGTCGCCGATGACTTATACAATGAAACGACTAAGACATTCGTATAAAAGTTTTTTGCTGGGACCTCTGACAAAGTATGTAAATTTACTTAATAAAGTTTTCATATTTTAGGCCGACTTCGACTTTTCAAGATGTAGAAATTCGAACTCAATTTTATATAAAAAATATGCATGAATTCTTAAATTAGAGTAGATTTAAATAAATAACAAACCAAGAACATTATTGTATATTAAAAATAAGGTTTAAAATACTTATGTATCGTAATCCATTTTATCAGAATATAAAAGAGTTCCCTATAACAGACATGTTGGCGTTGAATAAAGAATAACAAGGAAAATATATGCAACGAAGTGAGCGGTAGTAAAACTAGATTCATCGAATAATAAAGTTTTTAAGGCTCAAAGAGTATATCCGGAGGGTAGAAAAATCCGTAGCTATCTTTAACAGGGTAGTTACCCAAAGCACCTTTCGATTGGCGATATCGCTGATAGAATCGACAAAAATTTACGGAAGTGATAATGACATTCGATAAGTCGTAAGTAAGATATCAAACGTCAGTCATTACTTTGAGTAATCCCCGCAAGAGTAAGTACTATTTTTTAACATAGATAAATATAAAACCAGCTACAAATGTCCAGTTTTTTAACTGTACAGTTAAAAATCTTTTATATACACTTCGAACTGCACTACAATTTGAACCGCACAGTCAGTTTGAACTGGGCAGTTGAACTGTGCAATTAAAACTGAGCGTTTGTAGCCGGCTTTAAGTTAGTTTACGGATAGTTTAGTGTTGTCGAATATATTTTTTTCTTTAAGTTACGTGGGGCATTGTGCTGACATCATTTTTATGTTAACGATGGGATAGTCACCTTTCCTTTCACACCATTGAAAAGAATTTTCTAACGACTTACGTCGCCGCCATATTATTTCTTAATGGGTCAGCCATTAGTGTAATATGATCGTGAAATTGTCTTACCTTTAACTTATTTTGTTTTTAGAAGTTTTAGAAATTAATAGCTGTAACGATGCCGTTCCTTCTAGTCTGGTGGTTTAAACCTCCATGATGGTTAGAAAGTAGTTAAATGCATTTGGTATATTTATAAAATTCAAATACAACACCGGGTATTGTGGCAATCGAAAAGGGGAGGCCTACGTTCAGCAGTGTACGATGATAGGCTGATGATGATTTTTCTGGCCTTTCTTATTCTACTATTACATATTTTCTTGCGATATATCCGAAGCTGAACCCCTCCTGTTGTACTAACGCCGGACTATATGCTCGAATCCCGTTGCAAAGCTTAATTGAGCCCGTATTTTCTTTGTATTATAGCATCTAAAGATAGCTATTAAAATTGTTAAGAAGCGATTGTTTAACAAGGAAAACGTATTTGAGTTTAGGGCGTAAATTAGACTTTCCTTGGCTCTTTCAAGGATGAATTTAGGACTACGTGATTCTTAACGCCTTTTGTTAACTATTACGCGTTGATTTATTTCAGTGTCTATAATGTATTCATACTTTTATCTAACTTAACTGAGTTTCTTAGTATAAACTTATTAAAACAAAATTTAACTAAAGCTGGCTGCAAGCCTTTAGTTTTAATTGCGTAGTTTTAACTGAACATATCTCAGTTTTGCCTACAAACGTCAGTTTTAACTGCGCAGTTGAACTGTACAGTCAAAACTGACCGTACCGGCTTTAGTGTATCATTAACAATGAAATCACTAAGTATAATACGTTCGTTTTGAGGTATGACGTAAGTTGACACAAGTCAAGAACTTGCTACGGTAATACACGGGGTTATTATAAACATATGTTTCGTCTCACATCGCAGGTATCGTTAGGCGCTGACACGCTGACAGCGCGGTAACCGTCAGCGCTGACAGACAAAATGTATCGACTTTCACGAAGAGTTAGAATAACGCGTAGCTATCAGCGCGGTAGTTTGCGGTCAGCATGACTATTGCAACTTCTACGAATACCTGTTCCTCTCTTGCTAATATTATCAATGAGAAAGTTACGACGGATGTGTGAATGGATGTTTGAAAGTATCTTTGAAACGGCTTAACGGATCTTGGTGATATTTTTTTTATATTAAAAAGTGGCAAACGAGCAAGCGGCCACCTTGATTCACTGAAATAGCGAAGCGACCGCTGCCCATAGACATCCGCAAACGCAGACGCGCTGCCCACCCACAATCTACGGAGGAGGAGACGCACATCAAGAGGACAATTCCCCTTCCCATGCGTCCCCTCCCCCGACAAATCCACCTCCCCTTCCTATAATTTCCTTATAAGAAAAGGAAAGGAAGGGTAAGTGGACACGGAATTGCTTCCACTTCATGCCTGTCTTCTGTGTGGTCGTGGTATTTCACCGGGCGTGCCGGTCAATTTGTGGGAAGATGTTAAAGCGGGCTTTAACACTGTTTGTCTACATCTATTTGGTATGTTTATTGTTAGATCCATTCAGACGAGGTCACATGCGACAACTAGTATAAAATAATAACAAAAACCGGTCAAGTATACAATCGATACAATAAATAAGCATTCACGCCTGTAACATAGTTGTCCGTGTTACATTCATCAGATATTCTACGCGACGTTCCATTTCAGATCTTTGATCCTTGTTTTCGCAAATAAAACTAAATATTTAGTCGGTCCGTGTCTTCATAAATATAAAAGTATGAGTAATAGCATAAAAATACATCAATGAGACTTTGTCTCGATTTATTTGAGAAAATTAGTATAGACTTTTAATAATTTCTTGAAGCAAACTCGAATCGGAGAACTACATAGACTGATGAGGTATATATCTAACTAGCTGTTGTTCGCGACTTCGTCTGCGCATTTAAAGTATAACCTATGTTACTCAGAGATAGTGTAGCTTTCTAACGGTGAAAGAATTTGTAATCGGCCCAGTAGTTCTTGAGTTATTTCAATACAAACAAAAATACAAAGTTTCTCTCTTTATATTATTAGTATAGATAGGTTCGGCTAATTTACTAAACTCAGTAGACTATAAAACATACATATTTTATTCAATCTCTAGAAAAAGACTCGAGGGTCTGTAAACCCATCGTAAATCCTCTTCACTGCGTTGACAATGTGAAGAGACCATTACGCATTTTGTTTGAATATATACTTTAAGGATCGGATCATTATTTTGCAGAAAAGGAAAACATACAATAAACGTTATGATTTTCTGAGACGTTGACTAGCATAGAAAGAGATAAACATATGAGAAAAATGGAAGTTAAAAGAGGGGATGAAAAGTCGCTATACCTCTCATGGATTATTACACTGACTTATCTGCCATTCGACTTATGAAGATAATAGGATATGTTTTGTCCAGTTTTTTTAGCAGTGGAAATACATCCTTATTTTTGCCCCAGGTCACGTAGAGTAAAAGATAATTTACACTGTTTTTAATTTTAGCTTCATTTTATTTTTATTTAACTCTTTCAACTTAATTGGAAGATGTAAAAAAGTTCTTTACATTTATCAAAGTCTTTAGTAAGGTTAAATACACAAGAAAAATGTGAAGTAAAAATACTTTTTTTAATTTAGTGAAAAGCTATTATTAGACTGAATTTTACTTTGTTGTAATATTGAAAAGGTCCCTTTGTGTAATATCAGATTTAATTATTTTCTAGTTTATTTATTTAAACAACTTCGTATCTAAATATAGGTCTACAAGGATATTATGGCACTCGGAAAATATGTGAACTAACAATGTCATCTTGACAGCGTCACATTTTAACCAATCAGGGAAAGGCCCGCGATGATGTTGCCATTTTTATGAATTCTAAATTCCAGAAAAAAATCGCGTGCCATGTAATTTAATTTGCTTTAATTAGGATCTCGGGAATGATTATGCTTACATGCGATTATTCGAACCGAACATAATTTTTTATATAAAAAATACGATTTTTACCTTGTGTTATCATGTATAACCTGAAGGTTTTATAAATTTGTGTGTATTCTACATTTAAATAGTAAGCATTACAACGGGCACTTATGTGATAAATATCAATTACTTATATTTTGTTATATAATTTAACATTGAGGGATTTCCAAAGAAGTTAGGAAATGTTTACCTACTGTTATCCCCAAAACTTTGTAGGCCCCCTGTCAATGTCAAAAAAGTGCCAAAATACCCTTGTAGGACTAAAAAGAGAATCTTTGAGTCTTCTTTACTTCTTTCTCAAAAGACAAACATTAAAAAAACAGTAAGATAATCTTTACGTGTAAAATAAAACATACATAATTAAGACTGGTAAATAGACAAAATTGTAATTAAAATTCAGAAAACAGAATCCAAGCTACCTATCTGATCCTAATCCTATAAGTTTCGTCTTTGCTTTGTTTTAGTTGAAACTTAACCCAAGTTCCGAAGTTTAAGCGTATTTCAGGGTCCGGGAAGTTATTTAGCAATAGGTTTTGGTTTGCTATGGAGATTTATGTACACGGCCGTCATATTGTGTGTGTCTTTTATATTAATTGCTAGCTGTTTTTCGCGGATTTCGTCCACGTGGTATTAGAAAATGTAGCCTAATAACTCGGGAATAATATAACTTTCTAATGGTGAAAGAATTGAAATCAGCCTAGTAGTTTTCGAGTTATTTCTATACATACAAAAATACAAAGTTTCTCTTTTTAAAAAGAGTTGTATTTTTGTGTTTATTAAAATATTTCAAAAACGAATAAACTGATTTATAAATAATGATTCTAGCGGCATTTTATTTTAACGCGGATAAAATCGCGGGAAGCAGGAAGTGATTTATAATAATTTGATAGATTCTTCTTTGTTAATTATTAAGTTAACTATTATATCGGTTGCATGTTTCAGCAATACTTCATTACACGTTATTTAAATATTACACTTTCATTTGTGCAAAAACTATAACGTTAACACGACATGCATTTCTATGAATTTTCATAACATAAAAAAAAACTAAAGAAACATTGAAGCAAAATTATACGCTTACTCTTACATTCAGTTTTGAACAATCAAGACTGTCTGAGCTTAATTTTTAGAGTTTAATCTAATTGAAGTTGGTAACAATGGAGAATAGAGCCCAGGGCGTTTACACAAAGTACATTCGCTACGACTACGAAGCTTTCATTAGCGTACGTCAAAATGTATCAAACTTTTTTTTTTATATTGCAAAGTGGCAAATGAGCACGCGGCCACCTGGATTCGCTAAAAAAGCGAAGCGACCGCTGCCCATAGACATCTGCGTTGCATGCGTTGCCTGCCCTTAATCTTCGGTAGAGGAGACGCACAGCAAGAGGATAATTCCTCTCCCTACGCGTCCCCTCCCCCGGAAAATCCAATTCTCCATCTGACAATCACATGACTTATCGAATGTCGTTGCCAGTTTGATACATTTTTGTCGATTGCATCAGCGATATCGCCAATCGAAAACTTTGGGTAGCCCCCAGAAAGGATTTTTAAGACGCTCCTTGTAATTTTTGGATAGACGTTGCTTTAATTAATACCTGTTTTTAATATTTTAGAATAAAATACTCGTACAATGAACTTATTTACAAATACAAATATATATTAGTTTTTGCCGCTCTGTCTAAGCGAGATAAACGGTTCAACGGTTTTCATACAGTTTTTTGCTAATAGACTTAGTACGTAAAGGGCGAATGAAGATTGATGAAGTTGACATTAATGTAAACCATCTTGATCATTATACACTTTTAATACTGTGAGGCTACCCAAAGCACTTTTCGATTGGCGATATCGCTGATGGAAACGACAAAAATGTATGAAACTGACTCGACATTCGATAAGCAATGTGATTGTCACGTGTGAAATATCGGACTTGCTTCGTAGCGAATGTACTTTTGGTAACCCCCCTGTTCTGACTATAATATGTATACGGAGGGCTTTATAGTTTCTTCTATACGCTACAGTACAATAAAATAACGTCTGTCACTTTTATAGATCAATTTCCTTTTGTGGGAATAAGATCAGCTGTGCGAAATCTTTCATAAAAAATAATCTGTTATTGCTATAACCTTTGTTATATGTAATATGTTATTCTAGTACATGTTATTGTCATCAAAATGGTACGTGAGGATATGAAACCTTATACGTTTGAAATGTTACGACGAAGCCATAATTTCATTTAGATTTTATTTTAGACTAGCTGTTGTGCGCGACTTTATCCGCGTTGAATTAAATAATATAGCTTATGTTACTCGGGGATAATGTAGCTTTCTAATGGTGAAAGATTTTTTGAAATCGGCCCAGTAGTTCTTGAGTTATTTCAATACAAACAAAAATGCAAAAACACAAAGTTTCTTTCTTTATAATATTAAGTATAGAAGGAAAATCTGTAAACAATTTTCTTCACGAGTAGGTCATGCGTATTTAATTCTGTTTCTAAGTGGGATAGTGGAAACACGGCAGATGGATTGTAAAAACACATCGTATACATTTCAACGGATAGTAAAAAAGATGGCATTTATGAGGCAATGATTTTTACGTAATTATTCTGTTATCAAACATTGTAATCGTTTAGCGAACGTTGTATAGTTATTTAATGGTTGATTTGTTAAATATAGAGTAAAACGTACATCTGAAGTACATAAAAAACGTCGGGGTAGTTTATTTAGTCAATATGGCGTGCTTCTGGAATAGCTATAAATCTTTATACAACTAAAAGCAAAGATTAAATGTTCATACACCTAAAACTGACGTCAGATTCATGTTACTTTTTAAGCCCGTTGATGTTCTTTTGTTTCTTTTTGATAATATGAGCAGTCAAACAAATGTCCGAAGTTTTATTATTAGCTAACCAACGTTAACGTTAACCTAATATTACTAAAAATCAGAAAACTTTAGACTGGTTTTGGTGAATTACTTACACGTTAACAAAATCTCCGTATCTGTTGCAAATTCGGCCTAATGAAACTGTAGAATGAGAAATAACCAAATTAATGTGTCAAGATGTTTCGGCTTTGAAAACTCAACCAAAGTCGAGTCTGACAAATAATTTACCAGTCCCGAATACCTCTTAGATTCAAGGTGAAAATATAAAAGCGTCATAAAATCTATTGTCGTGTCGAATTCCGAATGTAAGGCCGTCAAAGGGCAAATAATAAAAGGTTACATGTAGGCGAGGGAAATGTGAACCGTAATAATAATAAATACCGTACGAAACGAACGTTATTAGGCGTTTCCTAATTAAAATTATATTATTTTTGTCAACATTAAATACACTTTGAGGTTGTATGAAGTATCATGCTTTCAAATAATTAAAATAGATTGTTGCTACGTTTAAATATATTTAATGGCTTAAATACAATCAGTTTTTTTTTTTTTTAAGTTAAATAAAATAGTATTTTTTGTACATACAACGATTGTCTATTCTAATACTTATACAGCAAGACATTATGGCAAAGAGAAGCTTTTTGCGATAGATAGACATGTTACAAGGTATCATTAAAAATACAAAATTAGGAGAAAAAATAATAACAAAAAAGTGTTCTTTATGTCAAAGATATCAACGATTCTGCAGAAGTAATGAACAAAATGAAATGCAGCATGGCAGCTTATATACATATTTATTCGTTGGTTACTTTCATCTTCTTAAAATATACTTATCTTCTTAAACTATACCTTTATCTTAATTATTTACATATTTACAATCATTACAAATATCTTTACTTCTTCGTTCACTTCATCGTTACATTTTTCACTCGTTATTCTCCTGTTTTCATTTATATTTTTTCACTTATAAAAGGCAACGGTCCTATGCCACCAAAGAGTATTATTGACTGAACATACCGCCCACCAAGAACTTTGTTAAAGTTCTTAATTAAGCTGCTTGTCCCCGCCCACCATGAGATGAGGAGGAGAACTACTGACGTTGGATACAAATTCAAAACACACATAACCTAACTTCTTAAGCAGTGGACTGTATAAAACTTCAAAATTACCATCTAACCTTCAATATCAAAACACACTTCAAAACCTCAGTTACAATTTGCTAATAGCCACACTCAATATTATTTGGCTTCAATTGCTAAGTTCGTCAACATAAAACATTACATAAAATACTTTTAACACATCATAACATATCATATAAACTTGAGCAGTACCTACACTTGGCACAAGCCACACAAAAGCCACAGAGGCGAGTTTCCTCCCTCATAGCTACGGTTTCCCGACATTTGGCTGCACGTTCTTAAATATTGTGTGACTTGCTGATTCTTAGGCCTCATAGCCTCATAGCCTTAGTCTTAGCATGTTACTTAGGCCTCAAAGCCTCCTAGTCTTATAGCCTCATAGCTGCTAATGCTCATCTTGTCGTTGTTACATCACAATTGCTTAAACGCACATAAACGCCAATACCTTGCGACTTCCCTACTTCTTACATCACATTGTGGTCTTTAGGGTACTATATTTCTTATGTCCAAGCATCCTACTAAATGTCACTCCGAAACATGGTTGTGGAGTCCGTTGTTATTGACATCACACACATTGACATAATATTTCGGAGCGTGTTCACTTGATGCCTTGGCCATAGGATCCATCCCAGTGCCTGTACGTTCTTAAGACCGCTGTACACTCTAGCTCCGGCCAATCCGCGTTGTTGTTTCGGTGGCAACGGGCTAGTGGTAAACAGCTTGTATGTACATGCGGTCGCACTGGAATATACCTAGGATCATAACATTTCCATAATACACCCTAGACCATTAATTTACTGTTGCTATCTTATTTATTTTTATCTAATCAATAAACAGTAAAATTCATAACCTTAAAATACATCAATAAACATAACATAAAATATTCAGAAATCAATTCTTAACACAACTCAAATAACATAATATAACCACATAAAATAATCTTAATACAAATAAAATCATTTTTACCTCAAAACACAAATAACTTAAAATCAACCTTATAACCATAGAACAAAATAACCAAAATCATAAATCATAACCAAATCGTAAAAATAGACAAATATTAAAATATTTAAAATCCATAAAATAATTTCACACAAATAAAATTCACATTTCTTAAAATATAATTCACTTTTATCACACACTATTGTTGCTACGCAAAAGCGCGCGACCGCGCGGATGACGTCATCGGAGCGCTACCCCGTTTGCCGCCATCGCGCCCTCGCCCTGCTAGACTCCGCTGCGCCGGCCGTTGTTGCTTGCCCCGCTGATGCCATAATAAATGACGCGGCAGTCTTCTTCTTTATGCGCTTCTATCAGCGATAGTTTTAGCGCCCAATACTTAAATTCTTTTAAATGTGCTTCTAACGCCCCAAAGCCTATGGCGTTAGTTTTAGCACAGCAGTCACGTTGTTGACTGCTGCCTGCATTCTCTCGGTTTGATTGAATTATATTTACATACCATACGTTGTTAAATCTCATTACTTCTTCAATTCAACAAACCCGGTGAGAGATCTTCGTGCTGGTTCTTCGTTCTTCGCTTATCCGGCTCGTTTGGACCATGAACAAAATGAAATGCAGCATGGCAGCTTATATACATATTTATTCGTTGGTTACTTTCATCTTCTTAAAATATACTTATCTTCTTAAACTATACCTTTATCTTAATTATTTACATATTTACAATCATTACAAATATCTTTACTTCTTCGTTCACTTCATCGTTACATTTTTCACTCGTTTTTCTCCTGTTTTCATTTATATTTTTTCACTTATAAAAGGCAACGGTCCTATGGCCATTATGCCACCAAAGAGTATTATTGACTGAACAAGTAATACTAGCAGGACTAAAGGAATAAAAATTATCATGTTTAAGTAGAGCTATTTCAATATTTAAAGATATTTACCTGAC
Organism: Papilio dardanus tibullus; assembly: GCA_013186455.1. Classification (NCBI taxonomy): domain Eukaryota; kingdom Metazoa; phylum Arthropoda; class Insecta; order Lepidoptera; family Papilionidae; genus Papilio; species Papilio dardanus. Next base: position 70,656 of record QDHC01003273.1, read on the forward strand.
GGATTTCCTTGACAGTTATTGAACGGTAACCGTCTTTGCAATATTCAGTTTGTTCCGATATATAACAGAGGAAATGGACTGTACAACACTATATCTTTAGTAGAACATAACTGGTTTGTAACACTCATTATTACAGTAAAAAAATATAAATATAATTAAAATGATTCTTTTTTTTAAATTAAGCCAAGTCTGACTGTTATTTCTTCTTCTTTAATTTAAGGTTTTTAACCTTGTCTGTGGAGTCCTTTCCAACCCTCTCTGTCCTGTGCTAACCTCTTGACCTTCTGATACGACACGACGTTCACTTTCTTTTTTATTTGGTCTATATAACTTGCTCTAGGTCTTCCTCTCTTTCTCTTTCCTTCTATATTGACTTCTATAATTGTGGTTATCAGATCGTCGTGTCGTATCAGATGCCCCAACATCTTTTTTCTCCTATTCTCTATTGTGTTAAATATAGTCCTCTGTTATTTATTGTTGTCAATTTAATTATAAATTCCTTAAACGACCACCGATGTCATTAGAACTGAAATAGTAAAAAAAATACACAATGCTACTGTAATAATTTTGACTGCGTCAGTTATATTCAATTCACTTTATCAAATATACAGTCTAGACAACAGATAATCTTATGAATTAAGTTAAATTTCAATCCGTCCTAAATGTGTAATTCTGTTGATGAAAAACGTTCTAAAGGCTTTCATGTCTTATTTCGGCTGTCGACTATTTCGCGAGATTGATTTTTTTATTCGCTTGAAATGTCGCTTGAAAAGTCACAGAGTTACTTTAATTTATTTTAAGTAAAGATGTTTTCCATCAGTCGAATTAAACAGAATAGTCATACGGTGAGCTGGGAGGCTACCCAAAGTACTTGCGCTACAAATCGATTCGATATCGAACAATAAAAAAGTATGGCACAGACATTTCCGTTCGATATCTCACATGTGACAAGCACATGACTTATCGAATGTCAATATCTGTTTCATACATATTCACACCATCAGCGATATCGCCAATAGAAAGATACTTTGGGTAATTCCCTTGGTTACAAGAAATGTATTACTAAGTAGTTAACATATTCATGGCCTTTATTCAATCCCCTTCCCATTAAAGTACACAAAACGCTTGTAATTTAACAAATGCAACCGAACTTGGAACCCCTCAGTATCCTAACTACTGGACATAGAATCCCGTCTGTGGAATATCATAAAACAAACGAAGCGTTGAGAATTTAATTAATAACCACGAAATGAAGACGTCAACCTCAAAGGCTCTAAGTAATCAAGCGAAATTAAAGAAGCCATTATAAGCAGTAAACAAGATATTTAGTGTCAAAATAACATCAGCGTTTTATTAAAATTACTAGCGGGCGCCCGCGACTTCGTCCGCGTAAAACCTTTATAAAATAAATTTGAAGAAGTAAGTAATACAAACCCATATGCAACATTTCCACACTCTAGGACTCGTATCTACACCGGGAAAATTATTTTATGATTCTCATTTTGACCCCATTTTATCCCCCAAAGCAGAAATTTATAAAATTGCAAAGTTTTTTATTTTCGCGTTGCTCTATACGCTTTGGATACTCATTTCGGACCCTTAGCGGTTGAATTTGTAATATTCTTTCTCAGTGCACTACTACGTGGTAACAGGAACCCTTATGTAAAACTTCAAGTCTACGGGACTCGTACCTGCGATGTGACAGGCAAACGTCTTCATCATAGTAGATCTAATCTTTAATTATAGTTCAATCAGTCGTAAATTAGATTACCAAAAAACAAAAACCGCCTTCCAAAATAAATATCATTTAACACAGTGTACTAAAAAGTAACAAAATAAATGTAAATCAGTGAAAACACAGCGATAGCGCGTTTTAAAATACTACTAACGCCATCTATTGTCAGCATTTAGAACTAAATTTTATTGTTCGTTTTAATTTAATTTATTAGGTACTGATAGATTCAAAATAATACATTTACACCCTGCTTCATCCCTTATTTTATCGCCCTGGGGGTTGAATTTGTCAAAATCCTATTTAAGCGAACGTTTTCATCATAGTAGATCCAATCTTTAATTTTAGTTCAATCAGTCGTAAATTCGATTAACAAAAAACAAAAACCGCTTTCCAAAAAAAAATACTTCAAGAAATACACTAAAAAGTAACAAAATAATTTAGATTTTGTGACTAAATTTTAGAGGCAGAAAAGTGTCTTATTTCTTGCAATGATATTAGTTGTCTATAATGTACAATAACAATTGCTATAGAACTAATTACTTTTAAGATCTGGGTCTAACTTTGCAGACACCGACTTCAAAATAATAGTTAAAAACAGTAGTTGACATAATAGTTAAAAGAAATAAGAGACTTTTCTGCCTCTTAAAGTTAGCCACAAAATCAAAATTATTATTATTATTTACTTTTTAGTGCATTTTGTTGGAGGATATTTTTTTGAAAGGTGGTGTTTGTTTTTTGTTAAAAGTTTTTTTTTTATTGTTAGATTTTTAGTGAATCTAAATCCAGATAACTAATTTTCTTTATAGGGTATCAATTAAAATCCGCGCGCCGCTGTTGCATTTTCCAGTTGAACGTAACCTACGTTAATCATTTGATATCTTTTAAACTATTAGGCAGAATTATATACTGTTAAAGGCAATTATGATCTACGTGTAATACTCTAACGCAAAAACATATTTATTGGGATAAGGATTCATACCCAATTAAAAAAATAGCCTCGTAATCTACGACGGTCTTAGTTGAGTGCATTTTATTTGATGTTTCGAAAGAAACAAAAGGCTATTGTGAAATAACTATACATTGTACTTATATGCCATCAAAACATTTATTTAATTTAATTCAAGATCTATAAGTCGTTTATATATAATTTTACAATTCTTTACAATTGTCATGGAATAGTTTCAAAGTTTTTTCGCGTTGCTCTATACCAACTTTGGATACTCACTTCGAACCTTTAGCGGTTGAATTTCGTAATATTCTTTCTCAGTGCAATCCTGCATAGTAACAGAAAAATAAAAAAAATGTAAAAGTCTTGAAAGACTTGAAACTTATTTATTCATGCTAAAGATCACTCATTCCAATTTTCATGCAATTCTGACTAAGGAATCTTGTTGCTCCATACAAACTTTGATCTCCAATTCGGACCCTTAGGGGTTGAATTTCGTAAATTAATTTCTCAGTGCATTTCAACATGTTAACAGAAAGCCCTATATAAAATTTCAAGTCCCTAAGAATCGTATCTACGCTGTAAAAAGTAATTTTAAATTCGAACTTTGACTCCCTTTTTTGCCCCCAATGTAAAATTAAAAAAAAATCTTGAATGCTAAAGTTACTTGTTCATTCTGAAGCCCTCTCATTCCAATTTTCATACAATTCTGACAAAGGAATCTCTTCGCTCCCTACCAACTTAGAAGTTTGCCCCTCTTTTTTGCCCCCCAAAGTAAAAAAAAATAAATTTCTTGAATGGCAAAAGTATTTATTCGTGCTGAAGAGCTCTCATTCCAATTTTCATACAATTCTGGCAAAGGAAACTCTTCGCTCCCTACCAACTTTGAAGTTTGCCCCTTTTTGGCCCCCAATATAAAAATTTAAAAAAATCTTGAATGCCAAAGTTACTTAATCATTCTGAAGAGCTCTCATTTCAATTTTCATGGATTTCTGACAAAGGAATCACGTTGCTCCCTACCAAATTTGAAGATTGCCCCCCTTTTTTGCCCCCAAATGTAAAAAAATGGAAATTTCTTAAATGGCAAAAGTATTTATTCGTGCTGAAGAGCTCTCATTCCAATTTTCACGGAATTCTGACAAAGGGTTCACGTTGCTCCATACAAACTTTGAACCCCCATTTCGGACCCTTAGGGGTTGAATTTCGTAAAATCCTTTCGCAGTACACTTCTGCGTATTGACAGAAACCGCTATGCAAAATTTCAAGTTTCTGGGACTCATACGTACGCTGCGAGAATTTTTTGAAAAATTCGTACTTTGACCCCCCTTTTTTGCCCCCCAAAATAAAAAATTGTAAAACTTTTGAATGACAAACTTATTTATTCATGCTAAAGACCACTCATTCCAATTTTCATGCTATTCTGATAATGGAATCACTTTTCTCCATACAAACTTCGAACCTCCATTTCGGACCCTTAGGGGTTGAATTTCGAAAAAATCTTTGCTTTACTCACGCCTACGTCATAACACCCACCTGCATGCCAAATTTCAGCCAGATCCGTCTAGTGGTTTAGGCTGTGCGTTGATAGATATCTATGTCAGTCAGTCACGTTAGAGTTTTATATATATAGATGAACATCTTAATCCAGTATATACTTAAATTTGTGTGTCTTTTTTTAAGAATGTATCAAAATGGTTTACATAAAGTCACAGGTAAAAGAAAGACCTTTTATTACAAAGAAGAAAGTTTTAATATCATTTTTTTTAAATTTCGTGCTACAAACCTTCTCTGGATTCCTCAGAACATTCTACCAAAGTTTCATCAAAATATCTTAAATAGTTTATGAACGCAAAGGTGACAAACATATCAAAAATATTTTATTAATAGACGAAGAAATATAAGAAGATACGAGTATAAAAATATGATATTCATTTATAAGTAATCCGATTCGATATTACTTGACCATAAGAACCTTATTCATGATAATAGCTTGTAATAACCTTATATTGGTCCCTTATGAATTTAATATGATTGACTTCATCTTTCAAATTTCTATCTTTTATGATTTTCCTTCAGTAATAAAAAATACTGTAGGAATATTCTTTATTACTCGAACTGACTGGGTTTTCCATTACTATGTAATTATTTATTACGTACGTTATCATCATCATCATGACCATGATCATCATCAGAATGCTAACCATAAGTAAAAAAATAAATAGATAGTGCGATTTTAATTATTTGAAAAACCTTATTAAATGTGTGTTTCTCATTTTGAATTTTGAAATTTCAGCTTGAATGAGATTATGTTTAAGAAGTGATTAAATTATAACGAAGCTTTAACATACGAGAGAGCAATATTAATCATGTTTTGGTATATTAAGATGAATTTCCTGTCGCGCTACGACACTAATTGAGATAGTAAACACTGTAGAGCGCGTCGCTGTTAATAACAGACGTGAGTCAAGTACAGGCAATACCAACATCATCTACGAGTATGTATAGAATAAGCTTTTAAATAAGATTTATATGCCTTAAGCTTTTAGACTTGTTGATCGGTAACTGAGACGCTAAGCTTATTTTTCATTCTAAATCTTTAAGGGTAACTAACGCATTTGGTGTTATACATCTAAGATCTATGTACGAACCATTGAAAGAATTTTATTTAAGCAAAAAATAAAAACTATTAAAAGTGACCACTTAATGGAATAACAGTCATTTTTACCTAACACCTCGCTGTCCAAATCCAAAAGTCAAAGTCCAAAAGTTTGTTCAGATATCAATAAAACAAACGGATTTCATAGTTATTTAATATTTATACGTATTTGGCGTAGTTACAGTGGTGTAATACTTGAGTTTTTAAACAATGCACAGCCAACATATGCCGCATTTACCCTAACATGGTATGAATTCTTTGTATACCGAAGAACTTCGATAAATAGTTACGGGTTAAAAGTAGGTTAGACGGCTAACGACAGGCCTGCGGTTGACGATTCTACATTTTAGATTACTTGATAAACTCTTTAATGAAGCGAAACACGCGTATTGTGGTGACGTAACTTAGGTTATAAATAGTTTGGATGAAAATATATTTTACAAATTCGAAGATACGTAGATCAAACAATTCATGTTGAGCAAGGTTTTTTTTTAAATTATAAAGTGGCAAACAAGCAAATGGCCACATATACTCGCTGAAATAGCGAAGCGACCGCTGCCCATAGACATCTGCAATTACAGATGCGTTGCCTACCCTTAATCTACGGAGGAGGAGACGCATAGCAAAAGGATTCCTGTTCCTATGCGTCCTCTCCTCCGGAAAACCCACTTCCTCTTCCCATCATTCCTTCATAGAAAAAGGATAGGAAGGAAAAATGGATTAAAATTAGTCCTAGTCTACTTAGGGTAACCTCTAGATGCGGATATTTTGTGATAAAATAAATCACATTTGTTAATAGATTCTTGGCGTAGCCAGCTTTCGAGTGCAAATACCAAAATTAAGAAAACATAAGATTATTCAAGGTTAATATCTAGACAAATAGCTTACACTAATCTATGGCTAATTTTAGTTCAAATGTTTATGATCATGCTAAAAGTTTACACGATAAATACTTTTAAAACAAAAGAACGAAAATAAGTTATAATTATGACGCTACGAAGATAATATTTATTTTCTAAGTGGCCAGTTTCGTTGAAAACGTAGAATTAAAAGAAAGATTTTTAAACTGGATTGATTTGAATAAAAAGATTTTACTAAAAAAATCTATCAAGTTGTTTAAAGTGACATGGGTCAACCTATTTCCTTTGTGAATAATGAATTTAATTAGTGAGCTCAAGGGATTTACTTCACATTCACTTTGTTTTGTTCGGGATAATGTTTGAATGAATTAAAAAAAACTTTAAAATGTTAAAGCGATTAATTTCTTCAAAATTAAAAAATAAAATAATTTGTTCTTGTACTGGTCCTAACACTGCTCGTTTGCCTCCTTTTCTTATTAACAAAAAAAATCATCACCAGTTTCCACCGTGGAGCGCGGAGCCTGCCCCCTAAGGGGTGACTTTCTTACCTTTTTCTTCTTTTCTTTAGAGCTTAACGTGGGAATATTTATTTCGGTTTTATATCTGTTATTATTGTAATGTAATAAACTGTTACATATTTTGTTTATTTTTTATTTCTAATTTTTAAGGCAGAAGCCTAGTTTAACATAGCAAAACCTTAACAAAACTGCATCAAAGAGTGTCCAGTGGTCGTGGATTAAGTACAGGAATGGAGTGCAAGAGATAAATATAGTTAGACCCCTGGCAACATAGCAACCGAGGGAGCTCTTAGCTTTTTTAATAACTCTTTGATCTGTGATTAGATTCGAATGCTATCAAATCAGTCAGCTGTCGGGATATGAACAATCAGAATGATTATGAAACAAAGCAAGAAATGCGAATTTATAATGCATGAGTTAAATAAAGTTTGCTCTGACCTTGCCGTAACAGTGCGCAATAAATACTCAAATCTTATTGTTTCTTAATACGAATACTGAAAACTATTCCGCATACTTGTTTTGGTAATTGTAGAAGTAGTATTGAGTTCGTGAAACACGCAAAATGTATTCACATACAATCATTTTGTAAATATCATATCAAATGACACTGCACGTGCAAGAAGTTCAAGGTGAATTGCAGTTTTTTTCAGATACTAGCAAGCGAGTAATATGTTTCTGTTGCCGGAAAACTGTGAAAAAATCTTATCATCTCTTTTGTTCTCTTTGAAAAAATAGAGATGTTGCGTTGTTTGGTCGTCTGATACGTATGTTTATATGTGTGTGGTTTTGATTCGTTAGTATGGAGTCGCTTATCCTCGTAACTATAAAAAATGTAAATCAGATTTTCACAAAACGTTGTTTTGAACCGGTTTGAGCCGGACAAGGGTTGACATTTAATCCATCGTAGACTTTATTATTTTGTCAGTCAATTCGATAAAACCTTTTTTAAGTTTATTGAAGGTCAATCAATTCGTGAGCTTTGTGCGTAGGTACTTACTGAAGTTATTTATAATTAATGAGGCCTGTCTCAAGGTTCACCAAACTAAAGTATTTTTCGTATTATGAATTACTAGCGACCCACCCCGGCTTCGAACATAAGTGATTTTACAAATAAAGCTTCCTCTTTGATCACTCTACCTATTAAAAAAACCGCATCAGAATCCGTTGTGTAGTTTTAAAGACTTAAGCACACATAGGGATATAGGGTCAGAGGAAGTGACTTAGTTTTATACTATGTAGTGATGAACAATAGCGCCCTTTGTATACAAGAGTACGCAAGTCAGGGATTTTAGTCTCTAAGCAATTTTCGCGATCTAATCTCAGTTGTTGCCGCCTATAAGAACCAACATAATATGGTATCGTATAAAGGACCTTTCACACTACATGGTGTGTCGTCCGGAACGTATCATGTCCGGGCCCATGTCACTGCATAAAATATATTTTTACAGTGCTCTAACCGTCACCGAGCCCGGGCACGTCATCCATAAGACGCTTAGAGACATCCCTTATTTGTCTATCTTTATGTATAAACAGACTTAGAATACACATCATAGAAACATTCATGATTAAAAAAAATACATAATTAACAAATGAATTAGTCTCCAGAAATAGCTTGGCTAGGGTTGTCAAGTGGCTACTATGATGAACTAGTTAATTTACAACAGAACTTGAATAAATAGAAATGCGATTTAACGAGTTGAGTCCCTAACTCGTAGCTCGTTTTTGCTTGTCTATCCCTACGGCGTCATTAGGCCAAGTTCGTGGTAGAAACGGAAATTTTGCTTCGGCGTAAGGACGTTTTTTGCGTGGCATCGGTCTTTTAAAGCCTAAGGGTATGAAGCCTTATTATAAATATTAATGACCTTTTGAACACATCTTAGTTAATAGAAACAAATGTAAACTATAGTCTGTACTAATACGAGTATTATAAAGTGAGAAACTTTGTATTTTTGTTTGTATTGAAATAACTCAAGAACTACTGGGCCAAGATATTTAATTAAGTTTGTTATTTTTAATTAAGTGATTATTTAAAACACAATATTTTAGTAACATCATATTTAATATCAAGTACCAATATTTCTTCATAGTTTCCATAAAGTATTCTTGAAATATGTAATTTTTGTCATAAACTTTCCAAGTATCGTCAAGAGAGCTTTAAAAAGCTTGTATTCATCTGAAAGAATACATTTTTCCTAAGAAATTTTAGATATAACTTTTATTTATTTATGGTCTATTCGCTATGAATAACGAGTCTTGACTTGCATTCAATATATTTTATATAAAACTTCGCTTTAGCAGCAAATGTATGCATATTTGAACAAACTCATGTGAGATACTACGAGTCTTTGATATTTCTCGTTGGAACTTTATAAATTTTAGATAAAGATATTTGCATAATTTTGAAATGCACTTATGTCTAATTTATAGGTACATGCACGACTAAAAGGAGGATAGTTTGCCAAACCATTGTGACTTATTATTTAACCGCAGGGCTTCATTAGACCGAGTTCGCGATAAATACGTAGATTTTGCTCCGGTTCGGACGTCGGTCTAATAGAGCTGTAGGGTAAACGAGACTCGTAAATATTTCAATCTTACGGCCGACTACTGAAACGTAATTAATATGCATTATTATAATAAGACAGCGATCGAACTCTAAATTGTACACAAGTTACGTCCGTTGGATTTTAAGCGGGGCCAACTTAAATATTCGTATTAATTTTGACCTCCGGAAGGAGATGGCACGTTAAGAAGAACAATGATCTATGTTTCTAAGTTCACCATTGTTAAAGTGTAGAATTGTACAACAAATAAATTAAGTTAATATTATTATGTTTTCATATTTTGATACTAGATGGCGCTGTGCGATGTACGTGCGCACTATTGTTTTATTGTATGGATTTAATGTGCTTACGATTAACGTGGATTAAATGAATCATCCAACCCCGCCGTTTGTACAACCACCATTATCACCAGCTCACTAAACCTACCGAAAGGCGCGGAGGTTACCCTTAAAGGTTGACTAATAATCAACGTGTCTCTGAGTACGTCAGTTTATCTAATTAAGTAATCAATAAGAGAATTCCGACCGCGTGTAATGTGAGCCGATCAAACAAGCAGAGTTAAACGCACCAATGACTAAGCGATCGATAAGGTTCGGCACGATCATTACGACCCTTTTACTTACGGTCGAATTATGTCGCATTAGTTTACGTTCACAATTGTTTTGTCTTAAACCACAGATAGAATATTATGCTAACACTACGGCTTCATTAGACCGAGTTTTGCGTGACATCGGTCTAATGAAGCCATAGGATAACGGCTGAATGATCAAACCCCACTCAAATATGAAAGAACGACTTACATTCTAAACTTAAGTCGCTTAAACTCCATATTATACAGCGATCACGTTTGATTTTCACGACAGTTAGATTTTAAGCGCCTCTTATGTAACGAAGAATTTACGCGTTGAACATTCGGACGTAAATCTTTACTAAAGAAACAAAATACATTTGTTTCCATACATATTAAAACAAAACACAAGCAAGTTTTCGACATCAGTTAATAGGAAAGTGTGACAAAAGGAGCCAGCTTAGCCTACGCGAGGATCGAACCGTTCCTGCGCTGGTTTTTAGCTGACTCCTTTGCAATATTAGTATAGATTTCGTCAACTTTCAACTTGTTGGTAATTAATGTAACTTCGAAAGTTCAATTTATCTTGGCTATAATGTGTACTTATACATTTAAAAAAAAATCATGACAACGAAACACAGTATACTTTTAATTTGAAATTACTGTATTTATTTTTTGTATACTCGAGTTTTCTGCCGACTGCATAACTTTGTTCCTGACTTTTTAATTTGTTTCATTAATGTATAGTACAAAGCAAGAGCGAATTGCACGCTCACTTTTATTTCAAAAATGTCCTTTCAGTTAATAGAATCACACTTTTATTCGGCATATTTTAAGCTTGTAAATAACTCTATATAGTTTGAATAATGAAAGTTCCTATTTCTGCATATGGAGTCGAACTCACAGTATGTATAATAATCTACGTGTTTAGTATAAAAATACTTATTATCTAGTAACATCTCCCTTACATAGTATAAAACAATAACGCGTTTTTATGTTTGTCCCTATATATGCTTGAATATCTATAACTGCGAAACGGATTTTGATGCGTTTTTTTTAATAGATAGAGTAATTCATAAGGAAGGTTTATATACATAACTAGCGACCCACCCCGGCTTCGCACGGGTTCATTTTTTGTTAGTATGGCTGTTATATACAATGTTCACTGTTTTTCTGTAGTGTTTTTACAATAGTATCAGTATTGCACCTGTGCGAAGCCGGGGCGGGTCGATAGTATTTAATAAAAAATGGCCTGTTAAAGTACCAAAAAAGGTTTTGCCGCTTAACGAACATGAAAAGCAAAACAAAAAAGCTTCTTAACTGTTTTCTAAGAGGTTTGAAATGTTTTCACACTTTTTAAAATGTCTTAAAATATTTTATGAATAAACTTGACTTTTTCTCTTTTTTAATCCATTCTAAAATGAATCCCATCTATTGATGTGACGGATGTTGAAAGCATTATTCCTGGTTTTTATTCTGTTGAATATTTTGTGCGAGTCATTTTTGCTCGAAGCATAACAATGCAACAAAATGCCTCCGAGCAACAAAAATTAGGAATATTTTCTGATAAAACGTGGTGAGAATATTCCACGAGATCGTATAATTTTTCGTAAAAAAATTATGACGTGTGTACTGCATCACTTCACATATAGGTCGACGGAATGGTTCACTCTATTACTAATAAACTAGATGAAACTCAGAAATAATATTGTACTATCTTTTTATTAGTAAAGCTGGCTACAAAATTAACTGCACGGTTAAAACTGAGGTGCACACGTCAAATTGAACTGCATTGTACAGGGGGCTAACAAAAGTACATTCGCTGCGAAGCGAGTTTATGGCGAACATCAAAAATGTTTGGAACCGAGAATGACGTTCGATATCTCATACGTGACAATCACAAGAATTATCGAATGTCAATGTCAGTCTTATACATTTTTGTTGATTCCATCAGCCATATCGTCAATCAAAAAGTACCTTGGATAACCCCCAGTTCTCAGTTTTGTCTACACTGTACAGTTTAAACTGAGCGTCTGTAGCCGGCTAAAGAGATATGTTCCTTACAATTTTAATTAGGAATTGCTTATGTCAGCAAAGAACTTATCTAAAGCTATAAATTAATAAACACAAAAACTAAACCCATTTAACAATACTGTAAAATTAAGTCACGCAAAATACGCGCTAGCCGTGGAGTTGCGGAAAAATAGGTGCCTGTCACTCAGTTTATACTAACACATGCTCCAACGCTCAACCGATGAAGAATATGTAAGTGTTATTTAATTAAATAAATAAATAGAGCCCATCATAGGTCGAACTAATACTACTATTACTGTAAAATATCGATTAGTCATAAAATGTTAAATCAGGAGCAATATCGTAATAATAAATCTGTTTCCTATCAAATCATTAATTTCAATGAACGTTGAAATGAATATTGCGATTCATTCAAAGTATAACAACTAAGAGAAACTGACAATAGCATTGTTACCTTTGCGCATCGAGTGTTACTATTTCCGCATTCTGAAGTACATAGACATATGTACCAGTCTTATATACATACTACATAAGAAGCTGTATACCATCTCATGTGTAGCAATTTTTTATCATTATAAATTACATTAATCTTAGGCTTATATAAATTGCCTTTCTGAGTAAATTAATATTACCTGTATCATTTATATAGGACCAGAAAGAAAATAACTTGTTCTTTTTTTAATATTATAAAGTGGCAAACGAGCAAGCGGCCACCTGGATGATGATGAACTACCATGTCCTAGCGCAAGCTTAAAGCTTACAGGGAATGATGTACAATAGTCTTTAAAAAAATGTTGTATTTTTAAATAAACTATTAAACTATAAACTAAACTATAAACTGAAATAACGAAGCGACCGCTTCCCATAGTCATCTGCAATTGCAGATGCGTTGCCTACTCTTGATCTTCGGAGGAGGAGACCCACTGGAAAATCTACTTCTCCTTCCCATCATTTCTTTATAAGAAAAGGATAGGTAGGGAAAGTGGATTAAAATACTACTTAGTACTAGTAGTACCCTGGAGCCACGTGGTAACAATCCTGCGAAACATCCATATTTTATTTACGATGTACAATTGTGTAGAAAATAATGATTGAAAATGTGTTTAATTATTTTCTACTTGATTGTACCCATTGTCGTTGATTAAACGTTTTATCATTTGGAATTCATTAGCGATACATTGTTTACAACGTGTCATACTTGATTGATGTTTGCGTATTTGCGATGTTTAACTACTTACAATAATTTATTGCTTCAATATTTAATCATACAAAATGTTCGTATACAAGACATGTTTTACGGTTTTTCAATATATGAAAGGAAGATTTATATTTCAAAGGCTTATGTTTCAGAAAATGTGTTTCGTGAATATTTTTATACCTCTGAATTCAACTTCGATCTGGATAAAGTTCCACTGAAATGGCAATTGGTAACTTATCATTTTTTATTTAATATTATAAAGAGAGAAACTTTGTATTTATGTATGTATTGAAATAACTCAAGAACTACTGGGCCGATTTCAAAAATCTTTCACCATTAGAAAGCACATTATACCCGAGAAACATAGGTTATATTATTTAATTCCATGCAAACGAAGTCGCGCAGAGCAGTTAGTTTTTTATACATTAGGAATAACTCAAAAACTACTGAATAGTTGTTTTTAATGTAAAAATTGGACTAATTGGCAGCTATCTTGCATCTAACAAAAAAGAATAGCTGCGTAGTTCTTGTACGTATAAAAAATCTCATTGACTTGATAACCTCCTTCTGTTGGAAGTCGGTAAATAAAATAATTTTGAAGTTACTATTAAATTAATAGCAACATCAATTTAACAGTGGTAGAGCCCGCTTTAACATCTTCGCACGAATTAGCCGGCTCGCCCTGTGAAATACCACGACCACACAAAAGACAGGATGAAATGAAAGCAATTCCGTGTTTCGTGTGTGGAGTGTGGTGCCGGAGGCCTAATTATTGTCCACTTTCCCTTCCTATCCTTTTCTTATAAGGAAATGATGGGAAGGGTAACTGGATTTGCGGGGGAGGGGACGCATAGGAAGAGGTTTTATCCTCTTGCTATGCGTCTTCTCCTCCGTACATTAAGGGTAGGCAACGCATCTGCAATTGCAGATATCTATGGGCAGCGGTTGTTTCGCTTTTTCAACGAATCCAGGTGCCCGCTTGCTCGTTTGCCACTTTGTAATATAAAAAAATAATAATTAGGTCTTATCATTTGCTAAGTGCTGTATTTAGGTAAACTTTTACTTAAAGTTAAGTCAAAAGGAATGCTTCCTTTTAATGCACTCTTTTCAAACTTTCTTGAAGTTGTTTTAAATGAAGCTTCATTTGCCATTAACAAATTACATTTTAAACTTGTTTAAGAGAAAAATTGCAACTCCATTCAGCTACTTTTTTTATTATTTGTTTTTTTTTTAGCTCGCTAGAAAACATCTTCATGAATTTAACTAAAGCTAAAAACTGGGACGCGCCACTTGAATCTCTTCACTCGAAATTCAGAATGCCTCTACAAATGCAGCAAATGCCAACCAGAATCATCTTGTTTTTCTTTCAAACTAACAATTTAACTAGTTACGGTTAAATAAGATAGTTAACGGTGTGTAAGCATTAGCATTTACTATAAACTAGCTGTTGTTTGCGACTTTTTCCGGGGGGAATTAAAAAATATATCCATGTTACTCGGGGATAGTTCAAATTTTTTGTGTAATTGGCCTAGTAGTTCTTGAGTTATTTCAATATATACAAAAATACAAAGTTTCTCTCTTTATAATATTAGTAGAGATTTGCAATATTCGGCATAGGTTCACCATAAAGAAATTGGTTAATTAGTTGTATGGGCTCTATTTTCTCATAAAAAATATTTTTCCTTGCGCGTAAGTAAAAATATGAATAGCATTTCTATCGTAACATATATTAACATATTTTTCTACTCGAAAATAACATTATATGGAGTGCGTAAAATTCAGAGTTAATTAACGAGGTTGGGTCAAGTTAATTATGTTGTCCGTACATTTTAAGAGTGCCTCGTACGGATCGTTGTTTCAAGCCGAGGTCTCTGCAAGGTCGAGAAAAAAATATTTCGAAATATGTCAGACGTCAAGTGAAAAACAAGTACCACTTAAGTGTTGACTTGAATACGTAACGTATATGAATATCATTTTTAAATCTATTACTTGTTACCTGAATTACTGGTGTACTAGTTTCTGCCCGCGGATTGGTCCAAGCGAAATAAAAAAAAAACTTAATTTTTGTGCGCTATGCATGCCAGTTCTTTCCGTGACTTTCATACAGATTTGTTCAGGTGTTCTGGAAACCTGCAAACAATCGTACATCCATCAGAACTTTCACATTAATAATATAATTAAACTAAATATTCGGGGGGGCTACCCAAAGTCCACGCGCTACAAAGCGACTCGATAGCGAACATCAAAAATGTATAGTGACAATGACGTTTGATATCTCACACGAGACAAGCATATGATTGATTCCATCAGAGATATCGCCAATCGAAAGATACTTTGAGTCACCCCCCTGTCCTTTACACTGGTTCAGTAATATTCCACGTAAATGATATTTAACTTTTAACTTTACCCACCTTATTCCGAAAAAAATGTATAAAATACTCCGATAAACGAGGACCAATGAGTCGTCGGTTATACGATACTGAAGGACACTCGGAACTAAATAACATAGATTAGGGGCTCATTGGACCTAATTATATATCATAAGAAGTACCAGGAACAAAGACATTCTGTATTTTTGAATACATTTTATGAATGAACCAGTGTCCAATACCAAACGTAGAAAGTACAACAGTAATAACGCTGATTCTAGTTTCCTAATAAAGCAGTATAAAACAGGTGGTTAACTTCGTAATTACCGTTGCAAAGTCTTTCTATACGTAGATACTCCAGACGATTTCCTGTCGCAAGGCAATATTATTTCCTGTCACTAGCACATGTTTGTTATTTACTCGTAGTTACTAATGTCGAGATCTTGGTCAGTTTCCAAATTTAGAGGCACTAAATCTCAAACGTGCATAGCACATGGTTACCATTAAGAACATTTATTATGATACATTGTTCTTCTAAAATGCCCATAAGGACATCCTTATCCTTATCCTAACATAGTATAAAACAATAACGCTCTTTTATGTTTGTCCCTATATGCTTGAATTTTTAAAACTACGCAACGGATTTTGATGCGGTTTTAATAGATAGAGTGATTCATAATAAATTCAGAATATAGTAGAGTAACAGTGACAATTTAGAGGTTTTTAATATAATGTCGTAAATTAACGCATTTTTAGCGCTTACAATGCAAACGCATTTAGTATCAGCATTATACCGATTTGCACCCGTGCGAAGCATGGGCGGGTCGCTAGTTTAATTATAATTCATTTGATAGTTTATGTTGTTCTGTTTGACTCTAGACAATATCTAGTATGATTAAGCCCGCAATCACACGTGCGATTTTCCAAAGCGCTAAAAGCATTGATAGAACGAATGCATTTCCATATATCTGTTCACACGGAGGCGATTTTAAATGTCAATCTCGCAGCGTTGCTATTTGAGCGCCGGTCGAACAAAACAAGATTGATTTTACAGTGTTTATAATGAGGTGAGCGTTAAAAACCCGCCAACGCCGACGTTAACAAAGCTTACGTGTGAATGCGGGCTTAAGGGAACGTAACGAATTTTCTATGTATATTGTATGAATAACTACACTATAAAGATAGCCAAAACGCCAATAGCCTAATGGTTTCAAGTACGGACTGCGGATCTAGCGGTCGTGGTTTCGAATCCCAACATTCCTCTATTATCGTTAACTATATCTTAACACAAGCTTTTTCAAGCTTACATGGATTAGGTAAAGGAAATTCACAAAAATCTACTAATATTTAAAAAGATCATCTGTCTCCTTTTGCCTACGAAGGTCCTACGAAGGTCCACCCTATATGTCTTATATCTCAATTAATCTATCTCTGTTACACACGCATTAATATTAAACGTACAAAAATGTTAAACGTGAATTTTAACTATGTTATTTATCGATTAAATAACGTTCGTACGTATTATTGATGGGCGTTTCAAAATAATTATTAATACACATCAATCATCACTGTACGTCTTACGCTTCCATTATGATTAAAAAACTTTTTCACTTACAAACCCCTTATATATTCATTATTATAAACATACAGTAACTTGTTACAAAGTTTCGACTGTTAGATACATGAATAAAAATATGTTTCATAAGAAATTATGAGAAGAGTAATGAGTTTTTTATTATAATGAAAAAGTAATTTTCTGTTCTACAAGATTCATATGGTACAGTCAGCTTCAATAGTATCGTAACATCTAAAGTGCCCAAAAATATAGGAACACCGAAAGTCATCAAAAATATCTGTACAACCAAAGCTTTCAATTTAATCGAAGCACCCACACTCCCCAAAAACATCGCAACATTCATAGCACCAAATATATGAGAGCATTCAAAGAGCCATAATTATAGCAACTGTCACAACGCCAATGGTATCGAAGCTTCCAAAGTGTCCAAAAATATCGGAACATTAAATGAAATTGAACTCTATCTCTATACGATTGAGATACAATTTAGAATAGCCAGCTTACGTTAAAGAAACATACGTCAAAATCATTTGAAGCTTTGATTAGAAATATTTCTCTACTATTTATTATGACCATAGAATTTTGTATATCTAGAAGTAACACTCCATAAAAGTTTTTTTTGCAAAAAACATGCCCATTTGCAAATATCAAAAGTGCAGATCTTTGCGAGTATCATGTACATTTTTCCCAAGTTTGAGAAAATATAGTGTAATCACAATAAAAAAACGAAAACATTTAACAAAATATTTATTATTAATTATATTTATTTAAAATAGATTAAATCCAAACCATTTTACCAACCACAATATTGTGCCTTATTGTTATTATAAAATTATTAATGAATGTTTTAATATTGTTTCGATTAATCGTTAAATACTTAAAAATAACATACGAGACAAAAGGTAACATTCTATCGAGTTTTATTTCAGCATCATAATGTAAATGACAACACTAGGGGAAGTTTTCCCCAAAAACAGGCCACTATTGTAGACTTCGAATGCTCCATCTATAAGTATAATATATCTATGATTATGACTTTATATGGCTGATGACAGATACCGAACAACTACAGCTACAATTTTTAAGTTGTCAAAGTGTATGCCAATTTGGTGTATTGGCCTTACTACGTTTTTCGCAGAAATAAGTAAGTAAGAGATGCCGGTTCGATACCCTCGCTACCCCAATTCTTTTTTCTTATTTTTAGGATTTTTAATTTCGTGATAAGCTCCTTACTTGCTAACCAGATATTAATTAATGTAATTACCAAAGATATTTTTGTATTATTTAATTTTTATTTTGCGTAAAACTTAAAAAATGTTATTTAATGAAAATTAAAAAAGAAGTACTTATTATTATAACAATCTTCATTTCTTTGCGAGATAAATCAACAACGCAAAAAGAAGAGCATCCCCACATATTTTTACTTAAAATAAACCTTATATGATATTCATATGTTAAGGTTTGAATTTCAATAAAAAGTTAGCCGTACCATATACGTTAAAAGGCATTTCCCAAACTTTAAATGAGATTGCCATTTTAGAAAACAATCTAAATTATTCTAAATTGTAGATTTTCACTACGTGTTACCGGGGTGGGCATTAATCTCCAAAATTTTTAGTTCTGAAGACAGAAAAAAATCAATTTATATATATCGTGATTTATATCATGAAATATATCCACTGATATATACTATACACTATATATCGGCGAACTGCCTATAGCCACTCTACAAAATATTATCTCTTTGAAATATACAGTGGTTTTACTTTGAATAATCTGATATAATTCACCATTCCTCTCAAATATATTGAATTGGAATATTAAATTTCATTAAATTAAACGGAGTTTGTGTGTTTCTATTGTGTGTATAAAGACGAACAAGCAACTGTATGCCGTGGTTCGAACTGCGTATGGGAACTTTTATTTCGATTTTGATTTTTATTATTCATCGTTATTTTCTAAATAAAGACTCAAAAATAATAATATGCGTAAAAATATACAACTATTTCAAAAGTAGTGGGGTGGGCCACCAGTGGTGGCTCATTCTAGAGTGCGCTAATTTTGTGTTGATTTCCTATCCTAAGATGGCGCTGCAACGATAATTTGTGTAGTACATTCCATTTAATGTAAAAAACCCTTGCTTTGTTCAAAATTATTTATTGTTTTCGATTTTTATTACTCAGTAGTTTTTTAATATTTCAAGTGTGAGAAAATAAATTATCAAAATATAATTAAAAACACAATACGAATGAATTACTGCGTAAATTATTTGGCTAAAACTGTTTGATTACCAATCACTGGTCACGAATTAAGGAGCGCATCCCCAGTTCTAAAATATACGAGTAAGAATGGCCACTGATTACAAGCCAAGAAAACGTCTGTCGGGTCAGTAATACTTCGATGACAAAATAAAAAAAATCTAGTAGGGGAGAACGTAGGAATCGAACCGGCATAATTTACTTACGTATTGCTGCGAAACACGTAGTAAACTATGGCAAACTAAAATTTGTAATCACTTGTTCGATATCTGTCATCGGCCATATAAAAGGCATAATAAATAGTAAAGAAATATTTCTAATCAAAGCTTCAAATGATTTTGACGTATGTTTCTTTAACGTAAGCAGGCTATTCTAAATTGTATCTCAAACGTATAGAGATAGAGTTCAATTTCATTTAATGTTCCGATATTTTTGGACACTTTGGAAGCTTCGATACCATTGGCGTTGTGACAGTTGCTATAATTATGGCTCTTTGAATGCTCTCATATATTTGGTGCTATGAATGTTGCGATGTTTTTAGGGAGTGTGGGTGCTTCGATTAAATTGAAAGCTTTGGTTGTACAGATATTTTTGATGACTTTCGGTGTTCCTATATTTTTGGGCACTTTAGATGTTACGATACTATTGAAGCTGACTGTACAAAGTTATTATACCGTTTTTCGTACTTTTTTATATTAAAAAGTGGCAAACAAGCAAGCCACCTTGATTCGCTGAAATAGCGAAGCGACCGCTGCCCATAGACATCAGCAATTGCAGATGCGTTCCCTACCCTTAATCTACGGAGGAGGAGACGCATAGCAAAAGAAGAATTCCTCTTCCTATGCGTCCCCTCCCCAGCCAAATCCACTTCCCCTTTCCACTACTTGATTAGTTATAAGTACATTTGCCTCTACGATACGTTTCTAAATAATTTTGTCAGTAAATTAATCTTTATGAAAGTCAATTAAAACAGTGAATTCGCAACCTTATTATGTAAACTAATGTATTTGATGAATAAAATAAAAATATTTAGGTATATTATTGTGAAATTAGTTAGGTTATGTCCACATGTTTCGTTGTCCCTAATCCACTAACCTTTGGCTCGTGATATACGTCCATACTACGTGTGGTACAATGTACGAACAAGCTCTTAATTAAATTACCCCGCATGTGCTCTGCTAAGTAAATTAAACTGACTTGTCAACTTAATTGAGTAAATACAAGCAAATTAATGTACCAAAATTGCACAAATCTTTATAATCATTGGTCTATGGTGTTAAGCTACAGACGGTCAGTTTTAATTAGACTGCGTAGTTAAAACTGACATGTGTAGGCAAGCCACGACTGTAAAGTTCAAATAATTAATAATTATTAATAACTGTACAGTTGAACTGTGCAGTAGTAGTAGTAGTAAAACAATACGAATATGGTATGTTAACGTTGAACGCGATCTTAAGAATATCGGCGTCAAGGGTTCAAAGCAAAAGGCCCAAAGTAGACTAACATGAAGAAATTTACTGGACCAGGCCAAGGCGGCTGTAGTGCCTCAGAAGATGATATTAAAATTACATAGCAGAGCAATGACCGATTACAGATATAAATATTATAAGACGTGACTCCTAGAGTTTATTCTAGTGATTGGTTTACTCGTTTTATTGCTTCGTGAGTATAGATATGGCTTCACAATAAGCGAGAATCAATATCGGTACATTACTTACTCGAGTGATGAGAATAGGTTATGCTTTATTAAAGAAATACTTGAATAAAAATCTTTTTTGGCTTCTACCATGTAAAGTACTGCTTTAAATAAAAGTTTGATTAAGTACCTTATTTTTTTTAAAACGAAACACCCTGTAGAAGGTCTGTAATATTCAAATAAGACAATGTCTTGTCCATCAACAATGTATAGCCTCTTTGCCATGCATTGTATGTTAGTATGGACATGTAGCCCAGTTTACAGTAAACTGCCATTCCTTTTCTCTCCCGCGATGTTATGTGTAGTTCGATTACTTCGTTTATTTTTTATTACAATGGTCTTCAATATTTCTGGTTCGATAGATAGTTTTTATCCTTAATATTTATGAGATCCGTGTACATCTCTGGGGAATTTATCCGGGAATGAGTTGCTAACTAAGAATAGTGCGGTCTTATTATAGACAATCAGCTTCCGCGATGCTTGAGTCGGTTATATTTAGTACCGTTACTCAGACGTTTCGTACCTTTTCACAAAGTGCATCGTACTCTATACCAAAATAGAATAACATTAAATTAAATGGATTTTATTTTGCAATACTGGTAATACTTACCTGGAATATAGCATGCTCTATATTGATACGTTTAGTAGGAAATAATCGTGGGATTCTTTGCCTATTGGCAAATCATACTACTGTATTTAATAGTTTGTTTTATCCAATGAATTTTAAACGCACCAGACATATCAATTTGGTTGAGATTGTAAATGGTTTTGAAAGGAAAAAAAAACATTATAAAACCATGCGGTTCATTTCTTAAGCCTATTCATTTAATTGGAAAAGAATGACATTAGAGTAATTTTGATTTTAAATAACCTTTACGCACATCTCCTTCACTTAATTACCAATTCCTTGAATGCCCAGGGGGGCTACCTAAGTACATTCGCTACAAAGCGATTCCATAGCGAACATCAAAAATGTATGAAACTGACAATGACGTTCGTGACGTGACCATCACATGACTTGTCAAATGCCATTGTCAATTTCATAAATTTTTGTCGATTCCATCAGCGATATCGCCAATCGAAAGGTACTTTGGGTAACCCCTGAACATAGTAATCATCATTAATCAGTAGAATAAATGATAGCAGTCGTATTTGTTGAATAAATCCTTTATGTGTAATTACTCGTTTAATTGCGAGTGAAGTGTCAGTATAATTAAAAATAAACATATATAAAAGCACAATAAAGGGGCTTGAAATCTATTAAGCTCATTCAACTGGTCCCGTTCAGTCATTCGTTTTATAATAATGTGCTTTTATGTGGAAATGTTTATTAATATGTTGAAATAACTTTTAGAAATAAAGTTTATAATATTAACCGTAAAATATACAGTCTTTAGAGCAATCTACTATTATATTATTAAAGTTGAATTGTTTATAATAATAATTAACAATTCGATTATTGAATTGGAACTATTTGTCTTCATCACCATCACCAGCTCACTATACGTACCCACTGAAGGGCTCGGAGCCTAGCCTAAGGGGTGATTATTTTCAACGTATACAGTTAATATTTACAACTTATATTAACTTAATATAGGATGTAAACTTACAATATCGCTGTCTTTCATGAATAATAGCACAATCCAAAAAAAAAAAAATACTAATTTTGTGCACAGCAAGATCCAAAATAGTCTTTATTTTATGCCCAGTAAAACTCTAATTCGTTTTGGCAACGAATTTTCAAAATTTTGGATTGTGTTGTTATTCACGAAAAGCAGCGATATGTTTAACATGACTGGCCAAACATAATATATTTGTGTCAAACTATTAGCTAAATGCGGACTTTACGATATTTTCTTTTCTATAAAATTAGGAAAAAAAACGATTTTTAAAATAACTAACATCGTGTTAAAGCATTTACCGCTTTATTCCGAAACGAGAATCAGCGTTATTACTGTAGTACTTTCTACGTTTGGTACTGGTACACTCATAAAATGTATTCCAAAATACAGAACATCCTTGTTCCTGGTACTTCTTATGATACATAATTTGGTCCAATGAGACCCCCGGTCTATCTTATTGAGTTCCGAGTGTCCTACAGTATCGTATAATCGACGACTTACTGGTCCTCGTTTATCGCAGTACTTTATACATTTTTTCGGAATAACTGGTTAGTATCGACCTATGTGAACTCGTGTGCTTGGAAATAGAAATAAAATTGAAACATTTCAAAGGCTTTTAACTTAATTTGGTTTTGCGATAAAGTTTTCAGAACTACACCATTTTGAAATGGCTTTCGTGTCTACCTAGCGTTAATAGGAATACATTTTAAATGAAAATATACCATAGACTAGTAAATACCGACAATTTTACATAGATTATAAATTCGTTGTCGAAAAGCTGTTAAATTATTGTTTACTGTTAATAATGACGCAGCAATACTAATTAACTTTATAATTGGATTGCCCGGAACTAAAATCAATTATTATTCGTGTGCGTACGTAATGCATTCGCGAAGTAATTTTTATGGTCATTATTCATTACGTGGATAATATAATACAAATACTAGTGATATAATTGTACAACAAAATTAATTATACATTAATAATAAGAAGAATCTACTACTCTACTGGGATCGATCTATTGTATTATTACAGATATTGTGGCCAATATGCCTGATATAGTAATAATAAAACCATGAACGTTGTATATAAAAATATAGCGTCCTTTTCCGGATATTATTTTACATATAAATCTTCCTTTTCACTCAATCTATTAAAAAAATGCATCAAAATCCGTTGCGTAGTTTTAAAGATTTAGCACACACAGGCATAGTGATTATGTTCCACATAAAGAAAGCATGCGGACAATATGATTCATATTCGCCACAAACGAGATGAGTTTTTCTCATAAAAAGATGTTAATAGCAGGAACTCAGTTTGAACTCGGACGAATCAAAATTAATTACAACCATGCACGTCATATGAATGCAAAAGTATAAAAGGATGGATCCATCCGCATTTGTTAGAAGGTATCTGTAAAAGTTTACAGAGATGTTGAAAATTGTCTGGTTGAATACATAGGCTACTTACGAAGTTTTTGTTAATACCGATTGGATAGAATCGCGACCGACAGCTAGTTTGTATAGTTAATTCACATTCGTAGGTTTATAATTCTGCATAAAAGTATTTAACACGTCTTTGCATAGCTTTGCAAGTGTTACAGACACGCAAAAAGGGGCGCCGTGAATTTAGTTCATTTTAGTTCTAAATAAAAACTAAGAAGCATTTTGTAGTGTTACCGTTTTACGATTGAAGCTATTATTTCTGGCGGGTTCTCGTAAATCGAGTGCACTTTATGAGTACACACTTAGGTTTTATAGAGCTGCGTAATGGACTATACATTAGGACGTAAAAGGAGTATGCCTCATCACACTAAATTTACTTTGTCTACGGTGTATCTTGATAGCTTCATTATATTTCCTTAGGATTCGAAACAATGGTCGATTAATTTAGTTTATTTTGTACTGTTTATAAAAGTTTATTACATAGAAATAAAATCACGTACTTAACGCAGGAAAGAAAAGGAATTCTTGTCATGTGCAATGTGCAAAGAGTGCTGACACTAACTTTTATTTTTTAATTTTAACAACAGAAAATATAAAGTAAAATTTAGAAGCGGCTTTATTTAAGAAGTAGCTGTTATTCCCAACTTCGTCCGCGTGGAATTATAAAAACTATGTTACTCGGGGATTATGTAGCTTTATATTGGTAAAAGAATTTTTGAAATCGGCCTAGTCGTTTTTGAGTTATTTTAATACATTCAAAAATACAAAGGTATCCTCTTTATAATATTAGTATAGATGAAACTTAATTCACTCTGAAGATTTACAGTAGCAGATATTTTGTCTAAGTTTTACTATTCCTAGTAATTTAACCGGAAAATATAGCTAACAAGTTGTTAGAAATAAAACTAGAACGTAACATGAGGTCCGTTCAATCTTCCGGAATAGTCCAGACTGTTATCAACGTACGGTTCGCTTCCGGTTCGTCGGGTTGAGTTATTTACTCGTTCGATTTTACTCTATAAACCTTTTCAAGTACTTCGCATTGTCGGTTGTCGTTTGTCGTTTGTCGCTTGTTTGTCGAACTCCTCCAAAGGGGAGTAATAAAGGAAGAAACATTTCGTTGAACGTCTGAACTAGTGAAGAGAGAAAAACAAAACAGTCGATTTAACTCAAAAATATTTTTTGGGTTATATCGGCTATTGAGTCAACTCAAAAACATTTAACTCAAAAAAATATGTTTGAGTTAAATCGGCTTTTTTTTTTACTTCGTATTGAAATAAGTGCTGATATATAAATTGCATTAGATTATAATATAAATACCGTATTCTATTTAAGTCATTTTTCTTACATAAATATGTTTCCTGTAAATTCTAAAATATAACTTAACGTAGATAAAAATTGTTAGCAAGATTTGCATGAAACAAACTGGTATCATTTATACACCAAGATTTACAGCTGACATAAGGCTATAAGATAAATAATCCATTCACTGGCTGTGACTTGCGGTTTTCTCCGGCACTGTTTAATTAAAACAAAGCGAACTGTTAAAATAGCCTGTCACATTACTTAATTATTGTATTGTCAAATGCAAAAACAAATTTTCAAACCCGTAATACGGACCAGTTTCCACTGGCAACATTTGCAACCATAAAAATATACTTCAATATTTTGATGGTAGTTTAGATAAACAAAGCTACGAAGCGATTCTATAGTAAACGTCAAAAATGTATGAAACTGACAACAACGTTCTATATCTCATACGTGACAAGCACATGACTTATCGAATGCCAATGTCAGTATCATATATTTTTGTCGATTCCATCAGCGATATCGCCAATCGAAACGTACTTAGGGTAGCCCCCTGATTCTTTGTAATAATTGTACTAATATACTAGCTGTTACCCGTGACGTCGTCTGCGCGGAATAAAAATGCCTATCACCCGTTTATAGTATAGCTACCCAACAATGAAAGACTTTTTCAAATCGATTCAGATACGGAGCATATTCAATGCAAACAAACAAATATTTCTTCAATATAATATTAGTATAGACAGGCAATATATTAAGTAAAAGCGGCTTATCTCCATACGGGTTGTGTGCGTAAGGGTTCCGATTAACATATCATTATTGTCTTTGACATAATAATGTAAGGGCATTTTTCTCTCATTTTTTTTTTGTTATAAAGTGACAAACGAGCAAGCGACCGCTACCCATAGACATCTGCAATTGCAGTTGCGTTGCCTATCCTAAATCCACAGGGGAGGAGACGCACAGCAAAAGGATTATTCCTCTTCCTATACCTCCCCTTCCCCACCATATCCACTTCCCCTTCCCATCATTTCCTTATAAGAAAAGGATCGGACGGGAAAGTGGACTAAAATTAGGCCTCCGACACCACACTCATAGGACGAAACACGGAATTGCTTCCATTTCACGCTTGTCTTCTGTGTGGTCGTGGTATGTCACCGGGCGAGCCGGACAATTCGTGCGAAGATGTTGAAGCGTGCTCTACCACTGTTACTCTCATATTTACTTGTCAGATTATAAAGCATAAGATTTTCCAATTGTCGTTTCATAATTCTTTTATTAAATCAACGAATCACGGGGGCTATCTAAAGTACTTTTCGATTGGCGAAATCGCTGATGGAATCGACAAAAATGTATGAAACTGACAATTATCGAATGTCATTGTCGATATCGCCAATCGAAAAGTACTTTGGACAGCCCCCAGGAGTATTAATTAAGATTAAGAGACATTTGAATGATTTTGAAAAATAGACACAAATTTAAAAAAATATAAGACATCTAGTTGTTTAATCTTATTGAGAAAGGATAATTATTTCTATCCTTCTGAAGGCTATCCAACTGGCTAATAGTAAACTTAATCTATTGTAAATATAGCATCAGTAGCGTTCAACAAATTAAATTGCTTCGCGTTAGTCTGGAGGCAATATAATTTAACTAATGGAATGAAACCCCATTAAAGTGATAACATTTGCATGAAACATTCGCACATACTAGAAATAAATAAACATTAATAGTGTTAATTCTAATAATCATCATACTGTCATATTATCATACTATGATGATGAAAGAATTTCGCCGAGGTAATTCAAAGATATTTTGTGAAGTCGACCAACCCGCGTCAGCGTGGTTGACTATGGCCCAGTCACGTCTTGTGGTAGGCTCCGCGTCCCTTGGTAGGGGATACAGTAAGCTGGTGATGGTGATGATACTATGGTGATAGAGTTTGTATATCAATTACAATATCATTGTTTAGGTACATGTCCTTTATAATTCAGCGAGTAAAGGGACCTGAATGTTTAGAAAAGAGATTACAGTCCAAAACAAAGCATAGGTGACTAACTTATTTTTTTTTATTAATTGCAAGCAGATGAAGAGTGGACGATAGTTGGCAATACTTAATTGTTGGTATAATAAAATCTACGGTGCCATTAGCTTGGAAATCCTTTGAACGTGAGCTCTCAGCACATCGGAGGATTAAATGTATCACGAAAACGGTTATTCTTAACTGTAATCTTCACTAATAAG
Source organism: Papilio dardanus tibullus (assembly GCA_013186455.1). Lineage (NCBI taxonomy): Eukaryota > Metazoa > Arthropoda > Insecta > Lepidoptera > Papilionidae > Papilio > Papilio dardanus. Next base: position 98,253 of record QDHC01003273.1, read on the forward strand.
ACTTTGATCAGGAACTTAAGTTCTTTGTACCCCAAATAATTATTTATTAATTGACGAAGCTCAACTGTTTCTAATGTTGAATAATTTGTATCAAAACAATATATTATACTTACCTCCTTTTGTTTAGTTTGGAAAAACAAAAGAAGGACACGTGAGGAGCTAACTGAAAAGACTTTTAAATATGGAACAGCGTTTCAAATGATAAAGCCACGCTTCCTCAAAATTCCTTTTAAAATGTTGACATCTGTCAGTGTCAGGTAATGAGCGGTGCTTACGAAGCGAATTGTTGAAAATTCGTTCCTATATTAGGCCGTAAAATGATTGAATATATGATTTGAGCTTAATAGCCCCATCTGTACCGATCGCCGGACCTTCGTTATAGTATAACACTTGGAAGTTTCTCTGTTTACGTGCCCTATACAGGTAAAGATAACCACAGACTATGGAGTTTTGGTCGCAGTTGATTTGGGAGATATCAGTTAGCGAAGTTGTAAAAACTAGGACCTTATTTATGTTAAAGTATAAAGCTCTATTTTTATATTTGTTGTTCGGGAGAATTTTTTCAAGTTTCCTCCACCATTGACGGAGACTTTGAATGGTTGGTTTCCTCAGGCTGGTGATGAAACTTTTATAATGCCGTTGAAGTGATTTTGTGGTATAATATTCTTCAGGCATCAAATGTGGACATCGTGTGTTGGTTTGTATTTTGAATCGTGCCGAGGCCGGTCACGCGATTTGTCTATTAAAATAACATGTATTATCAAATAAGGCTACGTGTACACTAATGTATTCATTCAAAATGTCAAATATGATGTTTTCATAATTTAGCATGCAGTTTTCTATTTTAATTTTGACGTGGTAATATTTAACAAACGTTAAAATGTCGGATTTTTTTGTGTTATGTCATGTATAAAAGAAAGAAAATAAAGTTGTAACGGTAATATTTGCACATAATTATTATTGTAATTAATTGTAACTAGATATTTTATGATCTATTAAATATGAAATTAATTTGCCAATAGGTTTTACCGTGGCTTTAAATCCCAGAACTAATTACAGTAAATTAAAAGAGCAAGATCATTGTAAAAAAAATCTACATTTTTAAAGCCTCGATAAAGCCTTCTTTATTACATCCCAATTATTTCTGATGAAAATGTAATAAAGTTAATAAAGCATCTTGAAAAACAAGAAATCTCTCGACCCTTGCCTTTGTTAAGAAAAACCGGTACAATAACTTTCCAAGAGAAATTTCGATACAATCGGAGTTATCGATTTTACATTGTTCTCAATTATGTTAATGATCTTTGGAATTTCATCCTAGCAATTAGAATTTGGTTTTGTAAGTCTATCTTAAGATAGGTACTAAGGGACTTCATCATCATCATCATCACCAGCTCACTATACGTCCCCACCGAGGGGCACGGAGCCTACCCCCTAAGGGGTGCCTAGGCCATAGTCAACCACGCTGGCCAAGTGCGGGTTGGTCGACTTCACACATATCTTTGAATTTCTTCGCCGATATGTGCAGGTTGCATCACGATGTTTTCCTTCACCGTAAGAGCGTCGGGTAAATATGTACATATGAAATTCGAAAAGCGAAAAACACATTGGTACATGGCGGGATTCGAACTCGGGACCTGCAGTTCACAAGTCAAGAGCTAAACCACTGAGCCACCGACGCTCTAAGGGACTTAATAAAAATAAATGTACAAAAAACATACGTTACACGTTACTTTTGCGCGTGCCAACAAATTCCCGTAGGACACCCCTTACTAAAACTATCACTCAATCTCGCAACTTAACTTACTTTTTACAATATTCATCCTTACAAATTGCTTCTAAAAGTAAAATAAAATGAAATATAAATTAATTATAAAATTAAGTATTTAACGATCCCTTTAATTTAATATGAAAATTAAAAATTAATAATCGCTGAAACTGCTCTGTTAATATTAAAACTGAAGAACAATGTAGCCGTCATAATTAGTGTCAGCATAAAAGCGTTTGAGTGTTCTTGAATTTCCACGTTAACTCAGCTGTTTTGTGTGTCATTTTGTAGGAAACGAGTATAAATTACGTACATTATAAATTCAGCTGTGATTTTAAGCTTCCCCATCTTTGAAGTTAATTGGAACGGTGACGGATATTGCTGCCTGATTTTAAATCAACTCATTATATCTTAAATGTTGGGGATCAAGCGTTAGATTGGCAAAATTTTGTGTGAATTTTTTGAATATGAAAGTGGTACTTAATATTAAAATTAAATATTAAGTACTGATTTTTCTGAGTAGTACGGCCGAAATTTCAAACGCCTTCATAAGCGTCGCTTAAAAACTAAGTGGTGTCAAAATTAAACGAGGTCGCCGTAGAATTTGGAGTTTAAGCGTGGACTTAACGTTTAAGACGGTCTTAAATATATGTGTGGCGCTTGAAAATTCCGCCGTTAGTCTAGTATATATTATACTTATTGCTCTTGTTAGTAACTCACAGTTATTTATCTTTTGTTTCAGTTCGAAATATAAAAATGTCGGCACCTACAAGTGACAGTACCGAAGCCATCACGAACTCTGGCTACGGCAGCAGCGACGAGACTGCAAGTCTGCTAGTCGCGGCTCCAGCGGTCACAGTTATAGTACCTACTGAAAACAGAACTGTCAAGCCCATCTTACAGCGACAAGACTGTACAACGAACTTACGACCCCAATTGTCAGGTGGACCTGGCAGCGAGGAGAGTGCAACGTCTGTCAGAATTGAAGATAACTCAACAAGAAGTGTTCCCGATATAGAATTACAATGTCGAGATCCGCCAGACCGGCCCCAAACACTAATATCGCCCGTGGCCACCGGCAGCCACAGATGCTCCGTTACGACTTGCCAATTAGTTCCACACGGTTACGCGAGATGTCGCGTTTGCGAACGAAGGCAGTCCACGGCGCCAGTGTCGGCGCTGCACCTAGCGCGATCTGTTTCGAGAGAAAGCGTTCGTTCGGCATTTCATTACAATTGCGGCTGTAGTTCCCTACACGCTGTCAACACGTGCCCCGTAATACAACCACCGGCGCTACTGCTGCCGACAACTAGTACTCGAATCATCCGCCAGAGTTCGCAGCCGGAGTCCAGCGCATGCGTGACCCACTGCCCTCATCACGCCCACCACCACCCCAGCGCCTCTTTGCGGCAACTACGTGAACCGGGCGACGGAATAGCGGGCATTGCTGCTGACTCGTTGAGAATAAATGGCGGAATGCGCCCCTTCAAACAGGTAAGGGTAGCTGATAGATGGCGCTGTTACTTTTTATGCTCGTCGGTGTCTATTTAAAAATTAGTAACCTTTAATTGGCAGACGTATTCTCATAAATTTTTCTTTGCTTATTCTGGTCGCTTGACTTTAAGTAAAGTAGACAAATCAGTACTAAAAACGTTGATATTTCTTTACTAAAAGCTAATAACATAATTGTTCTAACTTTTCTTATTTTATTAACCCTCTGTATTACGTTAGGAAACCTATGTACACACAATAATTTATAACAATTTCTAATTTATTAAATATAATAAAATTGTATAGTAATATCAAATATATTTTATTTAGCTATTTGCGATACTTATACATAGGCTTTTTATGTCTTTTCTGTACATAATTTAAATTCAGACTGTACCACTTCTAGATTTCCTTTCATTTCGAACCTTTGCAGATCTATTTCTTTAAGCTTTAGAGACGGCGTGTATGTGCTGTGTAAAGAATACGAGAGGCTTAAATCAAATCAAACTTGATGGCTTCGATTTGATTCTTTTTCAACCAACAGGGTCTCCTACTCTGCCCTCAAACCTTGTCGCAGACTCGCCGAGCTCGACTGAGACGTGCATTCACTGAGGCCACGGGAGATACTGTTAACTACGTTAGAACGGTTCGACAAATAGTAATTGCATCTCGCACTGTACCACCATCGACTGTACAATCAAAGAATACTTTCACCAAATACATTACCTTAAGGTTCAGCATACTTAGACTGTTTTAAATAATCAGCATCATCGTGAAGTCGGCATTTGACGGTCATACACGGGCCGCAATCTGCTAACACTCCATTGACTACTCTGTAGACTGCTTAATCCGTCATTGTACGGCGACCCTGCACAACTGCTTCATCAATTACTAAATCATCTAGGAAAGTACCATTCAAGCATTTAGAACTTGAATCTAAAACTATCTTCACCTTTTCGTTAACAATCGTATCTGCAACTACAATACATTTAATATTAACAAACTGTCTAACGCTCGCTATTAAACAAAACATAGTAAGTAGCCAATGTGTTCTACATCTACCAAATTTCACCATGATCGGTTAATCCATTTCGTACCTACCTTCAAACAAGAATCCATCCATCATAACATTATTAATAACGTATTAAAATATTAGTAATACATATCTATATCTATTGATATTAGTATTAATATTGAGGCAGATTGTACAGTCGATAATGAGAGCTTAGTTGGCGAATGTGACGTCCCTGTAGCTTCGACGGTCACGGTTTATTCACATCCTCCCATGGCACTTAGGTATTCATACGTGATTCAAAAGGTTATCATGAACTTTTCTTCTCATCACTGCGCACTGCAAATTAGCTTTTTCTGTAATGTCTTTGCGGATTTTAGGATTATTTTAGATTCTGCTTTTGCAGTATCATATCCTATAGATTGAATTATCAAATCCATCAATAGTTTTTACGATACACAGCACTTACACATTTCGATATTTAAGAGGACGAGGCACTTTAGATGATAAGTAGACTGCACTATAATAATTAGGTACTATTATTTTATAGTATTCAGGCAACTTTATTTATTTCATTATTTGATGCAATTTACTTAAACTTTTATGTAGTATTTTCATACGTATTTTAACTATTAATAAGTGCTTCTACTAACAAATTATATGATATTTATTTTATGGGAGAATTTCTACGATAATTTTTCAATTGTATATTGATTTATTTACTCTTCCTTCCTGTCGTTTGTTTTATAGATTTGAGGTGAATTTGCTTCTAGTCTTTTAGGTAAGAACGGTTACTTTATGTAGAAATGTAAAGATTGTTAGAGGAACAGAAATTCTATCGATTATCAAAATTAAAGATATTCGACTGATGTTGGATTTATTATTAAACGTTTTTATTTACGTTATAAATAAAAAATGTCATATAATGTTACAGGTAATATTAGTCCAAGGTTCAGTTATAAAAAAATAACGATTTTAACCTATATTGGTGCGTTAAATATTTGTTCAACTTTACCAAAGTTACACAAGGACGTAATTCGACATTCTATACATCAAATTACACGGATATCGATTGCTACACAATGTGAGTTAACGATGTTACATATGATTGATTACGATACTGTTACGTAAATATTTAACTGGACACTACACTCGGTTACCTTTAAGAAATATGATACTATAATAAATATTATACGACATTATTGAGTACAGCTATTTTGTTTTTTTACGTCTCTAAAAAAATAAAATACAAGCTAAGAGACGTTGGCTCTGGGGCTTAGCTCTAGACTGCAGGACCCGAGGTCGAATCCCGCCATGTAACAATGTGTTTTTCGATTTTCATATGTACATATTTACCCGACCCTCTTACGATGAAGGAAAACATCGTGACGCGACCTGCACATATCGGCGAAGAAATTCAAAGATATGTGTGAAGTCACCCAAAATAAGCGCTAGTCATGGAATTACGGATAATGGAGCCCATCATGAGTCGAACTACAACTACAATACAAGCTAAGAAATTTTATACGATTTTTGAAGTTTTTTTTTATAAGTTATTGGGGAAAATGAGCGTAATACCGAGGTGATCAATGAGGCCGATCGTCATTCGCAACATTAGAGGGACTCCAAAAATGTAGAGACTTTTAGTAAGAGATAGGCTCCCTTCTTGACCATATTGATTGCCCTATTGATTCGTTATAATTCACTTTTAAAAGGATTCATTAATTTAATTAGGTATAAGAATTCTTATTCTTAAAACGTTATTTTGTCGACGGTTAATATGTTGTTTGTATATTATGCTATAACCTCTTTTACATAAAATCGATTACAGTGCTATTATTATTTTTAACCGACTTCCAACAGAAGGAGGTTATGTGTTATACTATTGTTAAAGGATAGAAAGTAGATATCTGGACTGTCCCATCTGTCTTTCATTTGCATTTACAACTTCAACATGAACAGAATGAGCATAAGGGCATTTGTACACAAGACGACTACTACTAGTCTAGTAAGTCTACTACTAGTAGCCTACTACTACTATACTATGGCCTACTATGTCGGCGATTTTAGTGTCCAAGCGACCTAAGCAATATTTAAGCGTCGCCAACATGAGCCTCTATTCTATTCTTCTGGGGAACACTGGGTTATGGAGGAGCTCAACCCATTAAGAGGGTTCCGGGTTCTACGAGAGACACACCGGAACTCTATTGCTTAGAAATTGAAGATTTCTGTGACCTTATGTAGGAAGAACATTAGAATTGGTACTAAATGTTTGCGCGATGCAGTGAAGTTTGATCGACACATCTGCAGCCATTTGTACGGACTTGGCTTGAATCCAGATCAATCCAGGAGATGTATAGAATGCTTTATAATACAATGCCTAGAATTATGCCAAAATCTAGTTGAATTATGCACCCATAGAATATGTTACATTAAGTTTTATTTTTAAATCTGTACTAGCTGTTACTCGCGGATCCGTGTACGCGTAACTGAAGACGTCTATGTAAGGCTAAAAGTTCCTAAGTAGAACAAAGTGGAGGAATTTACAGTACAGAATCAGGCCCACCCGCGGCTGTAGTGTCTTAAATGATAATGAAGTGTATGTGTTCTTCCAGACTGTTCTAGCTCTATACAAAATGTCATCAAGATCCCTAAAGCTGTTTTGAATACCTTCAAACAACCATTCATCCATCCATTGTAACTTTCGTATTTGTAATATTAGTAAGTTGTGCCCTCATAATGGAGTCCAATAGTCGACTGATTTTGATGATTGAACTTTAATTCTGATTCTTATATTTCCCTACACATTATAGGAGTCTAATCAGATAGACCTTGTAAACTGACAATACTTTTATAATTTTAAAAACTTTTCTGAAACATAACTAATTAAAAACGGCCGAACCGTGGTCGAAGAAGTTTCTTAACGCAAGTTCAGCTTTTTTTATTAATTAGTTACCTATTGCTTGTTACGTAAACATTTTCTTAAGCTATTTAAATCTTTTCTTAAGTTATTTAACTAAAGAGTAAGAAATAAAACTCTTTTCTTTATTATAATACAGTTTAATACAAACTTGTTTACGACTTTATGAAAGCCTGCCTCAACTTTTTCGAATAACAATGTCCGTTTCTAAGAATTTATTCCTTTCGAACGTCAATATCGCTTACAATTGAAAACTCGAGGCTTTTCATAAACAAAATGAGTTAAAGTTGTTCCTGTAAATATACAAATCACAATAACAACTTTGATTAAAAACATTTTTAATATAACAAAACAAAACAAATTCTGATTTTGGTCGCTGCAATAGTAACAACTGTGATTACCACAATTAACATTCACGTAAAGATAATATACGCATCTGCAATTGCTGATGTCTATGAGCAGTCGCTTCACTATTTCAGCGTATTTAGGTGGCCACTTGCTTGTTTGATACTTTAAAATATAAAAATATATAATAACTACACTCTACTAATAAAACAAAACTAGTGGCATTCTGGTAATGTAAAACACCACAATGATGTAAATAATTCTTTGTTTATGGTTATAATAAAGTTCTATTTTGTTTTAAAGCATCTGCAAATGCTTACTGTGCTACTCAACCTTAAACTTACTTCAATACTAAATATAATCTTGAATGACCAATAATAAAACATATTACATAGCGAGCCAAACATAATTTCAAGTATTATTCAAAATACGAGCATATGGTAAACATAAGCTGTAAAACTAAATGTATTGTAAAGTGTGAAAATACATGTCAGAAATGAAAATTAAATGGGTCCTAAAGATATATTCAGACTTGAAAACGAGCGGGAATCATTGACAGACATGTTATGAGACTTATATGTAAATTGTATGTTTAGAACAGAGATTGCATCTACAACTATCTACATTAGATGTCTTGTATGGTCACAATATTGTATATGTCCTTTATTTATTTAAAACGGCTAAAAACTTACGTGTAATTTTCGGTAACGGTACCGACTAGTTTCGAACTCATCGGGATTCCATCTTCAGGGAGAATGCTTATTTTTCTGTGGTCGCGGTCGCGGCGCGTCTCGCACGATTACACGTGAGTTTTTAGCCGTTATAAATAAATAAAGTATAATAATGTCTCACGAAAGTATTAATAGTATAATTCATTTCTTATTCTAATTTATTACAAATTAAATCTATGTCAGGGAATAATCTTTTAAAATGTTCAATCCATATTCCTAATTAACCAATGCGCGCTGATAAAAATGCCACGGATTTTTCAATTACTTCTTTTTCTGAAATAATTGTTGTTGGCACTGGCCTTCAATAAAAAACCTCTTTGCTTTAAATTTTTTTTTCTTGTATGTTAAAAATTTTGTAAATTTTGATTTCATTTGACACGTCTCTTTTTAACACCTTTTCCCTATAGCTTTCGAAGTTAAGAAAATGGTCCTTCGAGCCGGATAACTCTTTTCCATATATTATTTAGTTGTTTTGTGCTTATTTCATTCAATACATAATCTAATTTCATTTGACATTCTATATTCACTCGTTAGAAGCGGAAACCGAACGGAACTGTCTACCAATGTCTATTTCCCGACTGAAAACGTTCATAGCTTTGTTTAGTTCAATTTCATACAAAAACTCATACTAGAAAAATAATTAATAGCGTAATTATAAGTACCTGATAACATTCGGTATCTGGTCGTTCTTAACTTCGGTATTCTTGAAATCTAGACTTGATCATCCGTCTTTAAAGTGAGGTTTATTTATGTAGACATAGAAGGCTACCCAAAGAACATTTTGTTTCGATATCGCTGATTGAATCGACAAAAATGTATGAAACTAACAGGGACATTCGATAAACCAACTGATTACCACGTACTCGTATGTGATTTTGACATTCGCTATAGAATCGCTTCGTAGCGAATGTATTTTGGGTAATCCCCTATACTATATGGTGTTAACAGAAGTTTTTATCTAAATTTGGATATATTATACTAATATTATAAAAAGAAAAAGTTTGTATTTCCTATAATTCTTTCACTATTTGAAAGCTACGTTATTGCCGAGTAACATAGGTTATATTTTTTAATTACATATGAACGAAGTCGCGAGCAACAGTTAGTTGTGTATTTTTTATTGTGTTTACAATAGAATGCATTTCAGTTTGTCCTTGATGCAGTAAAAGGATCTATGTACCATCTCTAACCATTAGGGAACGGTACACGGATTGTGCATTTACTAAAATGTCCCTAAAGAAACATTTTCTGTTTGCTAATGTGTTTTGTTGATAATTTTAATTGTGTTCAATTTTAACCAGGGATTTATAATATTTTTGGACGAATAAAATTTATTTATTAAATAACCGTCTAGAGACTTAATTATAATACATTTTCAAAAAACAACTGACGATATTAAAATGCTATATAATTTAACCTAATTAGAGATAGACATATTTTTAACAACAACAACAAACCAATCATCATCACCAATCAATTAATACAATATAAAAAAAAAACAAATAATAATAAGTAAAAAAAAAAAACTAAATTAAGACATAACCTCTGAGTTTAAATAATTTCAAAACAAAAATCATAAAATATGAAAGATTTTGTTTATTAATTAATTATTATTACTATTAAAATTGTAACATTTGGTTACTACGCACGTGGTCTATTTTAGTTTTAGTGGGCGAATCCCACATAACCCTGTCTTCCCCTCAGAAGGTAGGGTATCTTTTAAGATTACACCCTCGAAAAAAAAAAAAGCACGTGGTAGTTTTTTTCGTATAAAAATACAGTCAGGAAATATTGACATAATATATTCTGTTCGTGGCAATATTTTAAAACGGTTTTTTTTATTTGAACAGTTATCGGTTTTTACCGCTACTCTCTTCGGTTTTCGTTTCACAGTATGATTTTGTCTGTGCCCTGGTAGTTTTCCAAAATGGCTGTTCGCCAATTTAAAATATGTTCGGAATATAAAATGTGCAATCTCGATTGAAAATTTAGGGTGACCATATTATTAATCTAATGCAACTATAACTTTAAGGACATCTTTAGACCGATGTCATGTAAAAAAGGGCCTTACGCCAAAGCAAAGTCTCCGTTTTTTGCGCGAACTCGGTCTAATGAAGGCATAGGGTAATAGACTGTTGAAACTTTTCAATTAATAGATTTTTCAAGAAAATTTTTTTTTTAATATTCACCTTTAAAATATACACTGCCTATTAAATAGGAATTTTATTACGTATAATTTTTATCCCATTAACGTAATTTTTGTCTGATATGTCCTACAAAAAATATGGTTACACTACTAAATGCAATCACTTATAGAACTTAACTCAAGTCTAGAGTATTCTCAAAGAAATATTAACTATCCGATTCTTGAAATATGTCACATTGCACAAACACTAGGCAATTATTTACCTGGCTCAAGTTACCTACAATATTGGCATTCAGCCAACGAAAAACGTAACAACTGAATAGGCGAAAGTGTAATTAACTTTGTGATTGATGCTCAGTCGGAAAAATTGATTCTGTAATAAAATTATTTGATCCGATTTTCATAAAAGTGGGACGAGCGAGTTCGTGGATCGATTAATTATTCTTTGGCACTAGGGACGCGATGACAATCATTTCTGCTACGTCAGAGGAACATCAAATGCCAGTTTACTGTTTTAAGTAACTCTTAAAAAAACATTTTAATTTATTCTGTCTGCTTTGACTAAATTTAAAAATAAATAAATAGAATCAAATAGCTTTTATTGCTTGACAACGTATTCACAGTTATATACTAAAACTAAATTTATTTAATCGCTACCAACTTACGTTGATGATCGGCAAGTAGTTGGTGTTCATGTTATGAAGTTTGTCTCTCCATAAAGGCCTCGTCCAAAGATTTCCATGCATACCTGTCTTTTGCTAAACGGGTCCATAACGGTCCAACTATTTTCTTGAGGTCATCTTCCCATCTTCTTGTGTGTGCCCTATTTTTTTTAAATATAAGTAAATTATCATCACCATCATCATAAATCATTTTAAGAACACCCCGTCCAAGATAAAAATAAGTAAACAGATCTACATTTTGTTGAAAAAGCTACTTTTTTTTGAGGGACTCTATTACGAGTAGTATTACAAAGGTTTAACTGCATATGAGTCTCTTACTAAGGAAATAGGTAACCTAGATTCGAAATGATTCATCATTTTAAGATATCATTTTAAAAAACGGCTAATAAAGTTATACAATTTAAAGTCCATTATAACTGTGTTTATCGACAAACATTAACATGAAGATCGATCGAAATGATGCAAATAGTCTACATATTTATTATTCAACAATCTTCCTGTACTAAGAATCAATAGCTGATGAAACTTTCAACTGATGGCTTTCTAAGGTGTTATTTAAAATGTAATATAAGAAAACGCGTACGTAACTCTTTACTTATAAATGCTCTCTACTTATAATGCTGCCTATCCTACTCTAGAATGGTGATCCACTCAGTAATTAGTGGTAATAATGTTTATAAATATGATTTTTGGCAATAAATGCTAACAATTACAAAAAAACTGTCGTCTTGTTGTATTTTACGGTTGAAATGATTGGTAGGTCATAAGAAACAAAAGGATAAATTTGGAAAATAGTAACTTGTAAGATTAGAACAGTTTCGTGTTTAAATAAAGGGAATACAGTCGAACCTGATTAAGAGAGTATCTAAGGGACCATGATATTTGCCTCGCTTACAGAGGTCTCTCTCTAATCCGTGTTTCTCGCTTATGGAAGTAGCTCGTCGGGACCAGAGAATGACTTATAGACTTTTGTCGCTAATCCAGGTTTGATTGAACCTAATTCTTCTACGTCTTTTAGATTGTAAGCGGCGCTTACTTTAAGACTCGTTTCAGTATTCGTCTGTTATTTATAACTTAAATAAAACAGGCTGCTAGTACCAAAAAAAACAAAAAGAATACTTCAATATATTTATAAATGTATCGTAATTTATTTTATAGTTTCGTTCTTATATCTTTTCGACTTTATCTGTAGATAATTTATTATAAGGACGCCGCAATTTTGTCGTCTTTTGAAACATTAATAATTTTAAGGTAGCTGTGTCCGCTTCGTTTCGCCTAAAGCCATCGAATAGTTAATATTGCGGGCGGAAACAATTTATATTTATTTAAGATAAATCTGTGTGAATTATCCGGTTTAACGTGAAATGAAAATGTATTGAATTTATTTCAATTTGAAACAATAAAGGAGCCATAAATAAGGTTTACATAATTATTTAACCCGACGTTCTTAGGTGAAGAAAAACATTGTGATGTAATCTGTACATTTCGGTGAAGAAATTCAAAGATATGTGTAAAGTCACGCAAAATACGCGTTAATCGTGGAGTTGTTTAAAATGGAGTCCATCATGGGTCGAACCTTACCTTAAATAATTCTTTGTTTATTTCTTTTCTAAATAGTGTCCGGAAAATAGTAAATAAAAAATAAAACGAAAACAATGTGAATATGTAAAATTTTATTAAATTATAATTTTATAATTTAAACATTGAATGACTGTAGGAGATAAACGGCTAAATGTTCAAACGCCACTAAATTTTAAGCGTCGCTTAAAATCTAAGTGGTGTCAAAATTAAACCAGATCGCCGTAGAATTTCGAGTTTAAGCGTGGACTTAACGTGTAAGATGCTCTTAAATATTTGAGTGGCGATTAAAAATTCGGGCGTTAAAATGGAAAAAAAATCGTCATTAAATTGTTATGCAATTCCGTGAAACTATACATTTTATGTTTTTGATACAAGTATAATAAAGTACCGGCTACTATTATATTCATATTATTTTATTTTCTTTGTAACATTTAAGATACTACTCGCTTTGTTCCTAAACCACCATTGAAACCTCTCTCAGGTCTCATAAAAATTACTCAACGAACAAAGGCATGTGGAATAATGCGTGCGCTATCTTACAATCAACGGCTGAGTAATGAACCGCCAACAATACGGCCCATCAGATATCATGTCCGCTGAAACGCTAATAACTGAGCAAAGACACGACACTCACGATTTACAATTCACTTCGTAACCTTTTGTTATATTAAATGAAACTGTGACTACAATATCTCTTCAATAGATTGACAATAATTTTTATTTACTTTTGTTAGACTTGCAGTTAACCTTTAGCATGGCATGGACATGGCAAGAATTATTTAACACATAAAAGAAGAATAAGATTGTCTGATGATGGATACAAAGGTAGAGGAAGGCAAAAGAAAGTGTGGAGGCTTACGAAAGGTGTTAATTCACATACGACTAATAGATAATTATCGAGGAACAACCGGCAGGTTTTTGTAGAACACCTTAAACGACTCAATAATATTTGGGCAAAGAAGGGAGATGTCAAGCCAATAAATATCGTAAAGCAGAAAAAAACAATTGACAGTCATCCAAAACATTTTTTTATATTTAATCATTTCTTTTTCTCACTTAACCACCGTCAAATAATTTGTTTCTAATGTGGTCTTACATCAGAAATTAAATTAAAAATTAAACTGGTAGCCAAGTTGCAATAGTTATTCTGGTTACAAAGGATTATCAACCAGTTTATTCAACCACGTACGGGTAAAATAAAAGCTCTGTATTGGAGGATTAAAGTTGAATTTTTTAGTACGCTTGTAATTTAAATTCGTTCCCTTGCGGCCGGCAACAATGTACTCATTGTTAATATCATGAACAACTTTTTAGGTAAATTGACTACTAAAACTTATATTCTTGCTTTTAATCTGAAAGTTACAGGCTAAAGATTTTCGTGTTTACTTTATAAATCGTTTGGTGACTAAAGAGCTATAAACCGTTTCTAAAAATACAGCTATTAATATTATGTGTTTCAAATATGAATGTTCGCGCGTCAATGACCTTGATCTGTCAAAAATTGCTAAAAGACTGATTTGAGCAAAAAATATTAGCATTAAGTATTATTTTTGGACTAGGAATTTCAGAATTATTACCATATAATGCTGGCTTATACCAGCGTCTGTGTTGGTGCAGATTAAAAAAAAATAAGTAGCCTACGTGTTTTTCCAGACAATGTTCTATATCTATGATAAACTTACATTCATATAAATATCCATCTATTCATCCATCCAAAATTTCACATCCTTTAAGTACGTTACATACTATAAAACAATAACGCTTTTTTGTGTTTGTCCCTATATATTGATTGCTTAAAACTACGAAACGGATTTTGATGCGGTTTTTTTAATAGATACAGTGATTCATAAGGAAGGTTTATATGTATAACTAGCGACCAGCCCCGGTTTCGCACGGGTGCTATTAAGATTAGTATGACTGTTATATACAACATTTTTCTGTAGTGTATTTAGTATCAGCATTGCACCCGTACGAAGCCGGGGCGGGTCGCTAGTTTAAGATAATATAGTAAAATTTTAAAATACACATGACACTACGTGATGTCCAGACACATTCTTAGTTAAAACGCACTGCATAGAATGTGTGGGTCGTGTTTCATGAAACGTTGTCCATACGACGTTCACCTTATTAATACATTGCTAACATTCCGGCCAGTCACTAAGGCTTAGTAAGTTCCCGACTGAGATATATAGCTATGTTCCTGTCACCGATAGATTGTGAATTTCGTCATTTTATGAAATGACTATACATTTTTTTATTAGAAAATTATAGACAAGAATAAATGATAATCTTGGAACTGGGAATACATATTATCATTTAAATTAAGATTTTTAATATCATAAGATTTCTACGCCCAATAAAAATTTTAAATTAAAAAATAGAAATTAACCGTTATAAGCGCAGTTACTAATTAAATCAATATTTTTTGTACGCATCAAAGCGGAACGAGTTAATAGCTACCGGAGACCAGTTTCCATTAACTATTGTAATTATCAATTTTGCGTTGTGTCGAAAATCGAGCTACGAGCTACAAAAATCGAGCTACGATCGACGAATTTTGTGATATGAGCTACAAGTGATATATTGATGCGGAACGAGTTACTTGCTAGTGGAGACCAGTTTCTATCAACTAATTATCAATTTTATTTTATGTCAAAAATCGAGCTACGAGCTACGAAAATTGAGCTACGGACGGCGAATTTTGTGATATGAGCTACAAGTGAAATATTGATGCGGAACGAGTTACTTGCTAGTGGAGACCAGTTTCTATTAACTAATTATCAATTTTACTTTATGTCAAAAATCGAGCTACGAGCTACGAAAATTGAGCTACGGACGGCGAATTTTGTGATATGAGCTACAAGTGAAATATTGATGCGGAACGAGTTACTAGTTACCGGGGACCAGTTTTCATTAACTAAGTATCAATTTCGAGTTATGTCAAGCTACGAGCTACGAAAATTGAGCTACGGACGGCGACTTTTGTGATATGAGCTACAAGTGAAATATTGATGCGGAACGAGTTACTAGTTACCGGGGACCAGTTTCCATTAACTAATTATCAATTTCGCGTTATGTCTAAAATCGAGCTACGACCTACGAAAATTGAGCTACGGACGGCAAATTTTTATGATATGAGCTACGCAAAGAAGTCACAGCATACGATAAACCAACCTCCCAATGAATTAGCCCGTTTAAATAAGTCTCATTATCGTATGCCAATTTGACACTTCAAAAGCCGCAAAACAAAAAAATATAAATTCTTAAAAGTATGCTGAAAGCATACATTGTAAGCATTTTTAGAAATGTAGTTTATCATTATTTAAACTTGTGATCAAACTTATGGTACTTAACTTGAATTGAGTTTTATCATAAATTTTGTAACTGAAAATTGCTATCCAACATCCGAGGATTCCTCATCCGCGACATTTTTTCGGAACTTTACCCCCCCTGAATATGGAGATTCTACAGTATATAAAATAATGCTATATTTTAAGAGCTCGAAACATAAAAGCTTTGCACCTAAATGAAGTCCATGTCACTAAAAAGTCTACCAGAATATTTTCTTAACTTTATTATTCCATTCAATCTATTATGCTGCCGTTAGAGAACTTGGCAGAGTTGGGCAATTTATTAACACCCTTTTGTAACTCTTGTACCCGACGAGCGGATTTTGTACCACGCTTTAATACTGCCTTTAGTTCAAGGTTTTTCTGTATTAAATTTAATTCTTGACGAAATAGATATGCAATAAATACAAATAGATTATAATTATTATTAAAACGAAGATAGGTTTTATATAGTCTTTTATTCCAATTGGACTCTTTCTGGGTATCTTTTCCCTGTTCGAACCAGTCTCTTTCCACAATTCGTACTATGCCGTCTTCCGTTGTTCTGGTCTCCCTACTTTCTTTGTACCTGACGGGCCTTTCCATTTGGTTGTTACTAGGCAACTTGAATGACTTGTTGCTTTATTAATTACGTAAAAAACCTTGAATTTCAGGACAATGTAAGCAGTAATTTATGTTTTTTTTATTGAAACTAGCCCTTGTCGGTACTTGTCGAATTATTTATACTCGTAGTCAACAAACTGGCATGTAACAAACGAGCTAGAAGAAAAATACACAAGCGATTATCCGTTTGGTTTCACTTTACTGTTAGTACAAGACGGCCTATTTGTATAGAAACACGAGTCACGCCATTTTCTTATATTCCATAATATTCTTATGATTTTTAACAAGGATATAGTCTATGTAGTAATTTTATAATTATGCAAAAAAAAATGACGACTGTAATAGACAGAAATTTAGTTTCAAATTTAGTTTATGACACCAATAGCATCAAACCTTGCATAGTAAAAACTATTCTCAGCGTCCCAAAACTAAACAAGATATCACAAAGTCCTTGAACTCGGAAAAATCCTAAAACACAAGGAAACTATGTGCTCTATACGAATTTATGTTACACAATGCTGTGGACATGCGTATTGGACCCTTACAGCCCGAAGCGTGAATTTTCTTTACCACGGCCAGATTTGCGAGCTAATCTAACCTCTATTACTTTAGGGAGAAGTTCTAAAATTGCTTAGCTGGTGAATTGAGCAAGCGCTTTATGTTGGGCGGAGGCATCGAATCGAGGGTGATTCAGTTGAAACTCGTCGCGTAAGGGGTAGTGTCGCATTTCAGCCCCGACGTTGTATAAATTATAGAAGGAAAGCATCGGTGAACAATTTTGAATTCCATCCATGGCGACTTGTATTAAATTTTATCGGTGCTATACAAAGAAACCGCTCTGACGAGAATTAATCATTATGTGCAAGGGAACACAGTTTTTAAATAAGTATAAACGTGACGTAAATAAAATGTGTCTGTCTGTTACTAAATTATTGTCAATTAAGTTGTAGTGGAAAGAGTTTAATAACATCGCGGCCTTGGTGATTTTATTTTCATGTTTGTCTATTATTTTAGTATAAAATAAATATAAAATCAAAGGAATATAAGTATTACATGGTAACTACATAAAAAGACTATTTTTTTTTTATTTTTCAAAAATATTAAAGTAGATTATTTTCTTTCAAGATTTTATTAAAACAAAAATAAAATCTGGTTTAGAAAAAGCAGCTTTAGAGTTTTTTTTTCAAAGCTATAATTCTTTTTTATTAAGTCTAAAGCTGTTTTTAACTTTACTAAATAAAATTTAATTTCCTAAAAGGGAAATTTTAATTTTAATTTTAAAGATTTGGTAAAGCTTCATGACATCGTCTTAAAAACTTAACTACCAAAGTCGACGTTTGTATGTTTGTATCAATAATCTAATCATTACATATAATATGGTATAATATAATGATACATAATTTAATAGTTAACTGCAGAAATACGAGTGCACATTTGTGAAGTTTTAGAGGATTGAGTCCGTCGACCCAATATACGACGCCAGCCAGTCTACGGTAATCTTGGAGTGCCGTAAAAAGGATTTGGTACAAAGCTAAAGAAAATTGCAAATACACTAGTATATCTGAAATAAATAATAATTTAAAAACTACACAATAGTGTGTAGATATATGGCATAAGTTTTGAATTAAATGCGTCTTATTAAACAAGCGAGTTCAATCTAAGACTTAGATTTTGATTTTTTTTAATGAATTATGACAAGATTTAACATTAAAGACACTTAATATTATAATCAGGTGGTTTCAATCACCAATAGACTTGTAAAAAATCTTTGAATCTTTCATTAAATTGAAAATCATAATAAAAACAATTAGATTTGTATAATTATAAGTATCATAGTGTTTGACAGAAAACGTAATATAGCTAAGACGATCGTAACCTTTATTAATATTCATTTGACGATAAATCTTTCTGCCTAATTTTCATTCCCTACCTTGTTCTTAAGTACCATAAGAATTTAATTTACAAAATCCATTTCCAAAGAAATAATACTAAAACGATTACAGATACGAAAATATATTCAAAAGTGAAGTAATTTAATCTTATTAGTTTAACTTATCAAAAACTGTTTTTAATTTACACATTATTAAATTAGTATAACTAGCTAAATGCTATCGGAATTTCTCCCTGATTTAACTCATCAAGACGATTTAATCGATGATAATTTTAGTCTCAAATCTAACAACAAAAACATAGTCAATAATGTTAAATGACAGTTCGAATTGACACGAATGTCAACGCGGTTATTCACAGTGACGTAGTACCAAGGACAGTCAGCCATGGTAAAGGTGATAGACAATGGAAGTGAACTGATCAGGTGAAGCCATGCACCGCACGGTGTGACGTCACAGTTGTTTCTAGGCGCCGCAGTTAAACAAGACACTGTCGATGATAGTCTGCTTCATTGCTGAACTAACGTCATTTCAGGTAAGTTTATCATCTTACTATTATGGATGCTTGTTTAAATGTAACTTCGAAACGGCTTAACGGATCTTCATGAATTTTGTTGTAGATGTACAACACATAGACTATTTACTATGTTTTTTTTTATTTTGCGCAAAATGGCGAGCGATTGATTCGTTTCCTACCTTTACAGGACAGTGGTGGATAGTTACGTTTTCCATACATCTAGCTCCGACCAAATTTAATTCCCTTTCTCGTACTTTTCATATCAAAACTTTGGAATTATGAAATTACTTTTTTGTTATAAAAATGTAGCCATGATTAAAACACGGTAGTAATATGACATGGCATGTAGCAGGTATAAATTGTGAATGCGTGTGAAGCCGCAGGCAACAGCTAGTTTAATACCGACTTGGCGACAAGCTCACGTGACTTTTGTTGCACGTACGTAATTGTTGAGTCCGTGTCGGTACTGTTTTTTGCAAAACACGTAATATAATTTCTCGAAATGAAACTTTACATTTTAAAAACGTCAACCATATATTTATTTTAATTACTAGTAATGCTGTCGGTTGAAAAAATTAATATTGATATTACATTTTTTTAAAAGGAACACAAACATTTTATATAATGGTGACTGAATTTTTAAAATTAGTTTAACAGCTAAAACGTGGATTTCCACTGCTGCAAAAATATATTTTATGAACTCTCTCAAATTAAAAAAAAAAAAAAAAATCTCTATTCGTACAAGATTTTTGTCATTTTTTTCAATACAATTATTGTCAAATTATGAAATTAAATGATAAAATAATTTAAGTAAATATACATCAAGGTTTCAGTCGGGATGATCCTATAACATTAAAATTTCGTTATTTTTACTAACATATTGTTCGTGTTCATTTGTTTCAGTAATTGTGACAATAGTTATTTGTCTAGTTATTTATTTATTCAGAGAAAAATTGTTTGATTCTTGGGAGAGTACGTTTTTACGTTTTTTAAAATGCTATTAAACAGAAAATATCATGATAAGATCACTACGTTTCGCCTTTTAAGTGGTATTTATTTAATTACTCCCCTTACCCTTACAAGACGTACAATCAATTAATGTTTAATAAAGTGAAACTCGGGACTCTATTGTTCTGGAGAGAATAGTTTATGTAACGTTACTATAAGGGCTTTGACCACAAGCAAGAATAGACTAAGACGTTAAGTGCAACTCTTGTTATCTGAAATATCATTATCCTTATCCTTACATAGTATAAAACAATAACGCTTTTTATGTTTGTCCCTATATATGCTTGAATATTTAAAACTACGCAACGGATTTTGATGCGGTTTTTTAAAGATAGAGTGATTCATAAGGAAGGTTTCAAGTATAATACATTCACAATATTGTAGAGTAACACTGATAATTTAGAGGTTTTTAATATGATGTCGTAAATTAACACATTTTTAGCGCTTACATTGCAAACGCTGGAGTATTTAAGTAGTATGAGCATTATACCAATTTGCGCCCGCGCGAAGCCGGGGCGGGCCGCTAGTTATATTTAAAATTCATTTTTAATTTAGTGTTTGTAATATTTACCTTCACACGAACGCTTTTTAACAAGCGCTAAATAAGCGTTGAGACAGAACATATGCATTTCCATGTAACTGTGCACTCGGCGGCGCTTTTAAAACGCGACGTTTTTTTGTTCCGTTCCTTTGCATTTTGAGCCCTGGTTGAACGAAACAAGAGTGATTTTACACCAATCGTATGAGAGAGCACCAACGTCGACGAGGAAAAAGCGTTCGTGTCAATGCAGGTTTTTTATACAAAAAGTCAGCACATTTATTTTCTCTACGTTGGCCCAGAACTTTATAAAATATGTATAAAGAATACTTATTCCGATATATCGAAAATTTCCTTTAATACATTAAAATGAACAGCAGTACGTTCTTGCATTCTTAATGCATATAAAGTCTTGTAAGAAGCATGCATTTTACAAATCAAATAAAGTTCTGCAAAAGAATTTTATTAAATTTCAATAAAATACGCCTATTCTATCTGTAGAGAAACTTGCTTGCATTCGATACTTGGAAGTATCAAAGACATTTACGAGACAGAAAACGGAGTACAAAGCTTTGTTATTTGTGAAGTAAAGTAGGATTATTTTTAATTTCACTCTTTGTTTTATTTGAAACTTTGCGTATATCAAACTGTAGTCTAGATTTACATTTGAAAATTTTCATATTCATTTTGCCTTTTGTAAAAGTCCACACACATTAACATTCCTTTATATGTTAGAGAAACAGTTGGAATTGTTCAGCAGTTAGCTGTAACTTATATGCAGAAAATCTCGTTTAACTTACGAACACAAAAAATCAGTAATACTTGAAAACAACTTCCTCTACTGAAACATACTTTAAACCCGCGTTACTCATGTATACGTAAAATTTTAAACAAGTTGAATAACTGTAGGCATATTGTAATAATGACTTGTTCACTTCTGAAGCATACGACTATATTTATAATAATAACGCTGATTAAGACGCCGGGCGTTGTGTCGCGATACAAAAATCTCTCGTTGACATTCGAGTCCTGGTTTATTGAGATAAGCCACACCCTTGTCACGTGTCGGATTTAAAAAGCTCCATATGAAAAATTACTACGTGCATCGTTAACTAAGGAATTGCGACATATAGGAAGAATGATATAAAGGAAAATCATACTTATTCTTACGTAGTATAAAACAATAACGCTTTTTTATGTTTGTCCCTATATGTATATGCTTGAATCTTTAGATTTAGTTAGAATTTTAGTTTTTTAATAAATAGAGTGATACATAAGGAAGGTTTTCATGTATAATACATTCACAATATAGTAGAGTAACACTGATAATTTAGACGTTTTTAATATGATGTCGTAAATTAGCACATTTTTAGCGCTTACATTGCCAACGCTGCAGTATTTAGTATCAGCGTTATACCGATTTGCACCCGTGCGATGCCAGCGCGGGTCGCTAGTAAAGACTAAATCTTTATATATAAGACTATATTAGGGATACAACTAGAAATAATAATCTAATAAATAGTCTGGGGTTAGTAAGACAGTCTTGGAAAAAAATGAAT
This sequence comes from Papilio dardanus tibullus, assembly GCA_013186455.1. Taxonomy (NCBI): domain Eukaryota; kingdom Metazoa; phylum Arthropoda; class Insecta; order Lepidoptera; family Papilionidae; genus Papilio; species Papilio dardanus. Next base: position 120,394 of record QDHC01003273.1, read on the forward strand.
CGAAAACCACATGACGTTTTAAGCATATAATAATCCGTTCAGGCTATTAAATATAGCCCGAATTACTCAGTGATAATGTAGCTTTTTATTAGTGTAAGAATATTTGATATTGGTCTAATAGTATTTACGTTATTTCAATACAAAAATACGACCTTTCCTATTTTAATTTGCACGAGCTGTGGTGCGCGACTTCGTCCTCGCGAAATCATATAATATAGCCTATGTTACTCAGGGATAATGTAGCTTGGTAACGGTGAAAAATTTTTTGAAATCGGCGCAGTAGTTCTTGAGTTATTTCATTACAAAAATTTAAAAATACAAAGTTTCTCTCTTTATAATATTAGAATAGATTAAAAAATCCATGAAATTGTTTAAAGAGTTTAACTTTGTAATTCTGTAGACAGAATAGACGGAAATGTTCAAAATGTGATTTAAAGTCAAGAAGCTCGTCTTTAAGATCTGGGGGGCTACCCAAAGTACATTCGCTACGAAGCGATTCGATAGCGAACGTCAAAAATGTATGAAGCTGACAATGACGTTCGATATCTCACACGTGACAAGCACATGACTTATCGATATCAATGTCAGTTCCATACAATTTTGTCGATTCCATCAGCGATACCGTCAATTGAAAAATGCTTTGGGTAGCCCCTCTGGAATGAATAGGTCTACGCTTTGAGCTAAAAGCTCTATTCATACTCTTAGAGTAGGAATGTATATTTACAGTTGAGTTGTAATGCATTGACGTACAGATTAATTACGTGTTTCTTTGCTGTACTTTGATAAGAAAAAATTGAAATAAAAACATCAGTTTGCACCAAATTTATCACTTGTATTTCATGGTGTTTTAATAATAGTCTTTTGAATATTAATATTGTTAATTGAGGAAAAAAATAATTATAGTACTTATTATCTCATATATTTATTTCTTTTCCAAATTGAATACATTTTTTAATATATTAAAAAAATACATACAAAAAAATCAATAACTGTACATACATCATATTTATTTATCTATATCTATACTAATATTATAAAGAGAGAAACTTTGTATTTTTGTATGTATTGAAATAACTCAAGAACTACTGGGTCGATTTCAAAAATTCTTTCACCATTAGAAAGCTAAATTATCCCCAAGTAACATAGGCTATAGTTTTAATTCCACGTGGACGAAGTCGCGCACAACAGCTAGTTATTATTAATACATTATCACTAATTATTGCATATGTCCTGTTTACCTTAGTAATCTTTTCTAATAAATTAAATGTTGGTAAATCTATGTTAAAAACGCATAACTAACTGTGGATTATTCTTAAAAATATTTTTTAATTCTTTTCAACAGTCATGAACAAAATAATTTTTATTCATAAATTCAATCTTCATTTGGTACATCACAATGACAATTGCGTGTTGGTCACAATAATTTTAGGCATGTGCGTGTCCGGGTCATGCCACCCCTAAATATTTGAACAGATGTTTGACTACGAAAAAATTTTTCAAGTACATAGCGGTTTTATTCTTTAGTCCATTGGGATTTGTATTTGTTCCATACGTTGCAACGTCAATCCATTTATGTTTTATGAGCTACTGCTTACCTAGAATCTTGGCCACGGTCTTAATAAAACTCAATATTACCTTTTCATACTTTAAAAATGTATTGAAGTGTTTTCTAATATTACGCTCAAATGATACTGTAACTAATCGCTTCGAATTTGGACTTGTCATGAGTGACGTACTTAATTTGCATGCGCGCACGTATTTGCGAGCTTGTCAAACGTAACAAATGTTTGTCCAAACATTGGTCCATTAATTCTTAATACTAGACACCTAATCTATACTAATATTATAAAGAGAGAAACTTTGTATTTTTGTTTGTATTGAAATTACTCAAGAACTACTAAGTCGATTTCAAAAATTCTTTCACCATTTGAAATCTACATCACTGAGTAACATAGGCTACAATTTTTAATTCTGACCGAACAAAGTGGCGAGCACCAGCTAGTGTTTCATATAAAGGTTTTTGAAAACAGAGTTATCATAACATTAAGTAGACATGAACGAGCCTCATTCGAAGTTAAATAATTACGTCCGCAATGCCACGCCCTTTGGCGCACATTTGTATTCGGGACAACCTAACAAGATGCTATGCCAGCTTTTAAGTCACGAGAGAAAGAAATATCTCCTATTTCGTTTTAGACAGATTAAACTAACGCTTGACCACAGCCCATCGGTGGCTCAGGTGTTTAGCTCTTGGCTTGTAGACTGCTGATCCCGAGTTCGAATCCCGCCTTGTACCAATGTGTTTCGGATTTTCATATGTACATATTTTACCTGGCTCTCTTACGGTGAAGGAAAACATCGTGATGCAATCTGCACATATCGGCAAAGAAATTCAAAGATATGTGTGTTGTCACGCAAAATACGCGCTGGTCGAGGAGTTGCGGTAAATGGAGCCCATCATGGGTCAAACTACGCTTGACCACGTATTCGGCGGTTGTAATTCAAAGATGATACACGTTAACTTAGCCATAGCTTAGTTAAATGCCTATTCACTTTATAGAAGCAAACGCTTTATAGTTGGACAGAAACACTGATTGCATTCTGTCATATAATTCTACTCATACTAATGATATAGTAATTACTCTGTGTCTGTTGGGATGAAAGCAAACGACATGCCATTTCGCGTTTATGTCCGTTTGCGTGAGTATGGTTTAAAGGTCACATGGTCATGAGAGTGACGACTGGAATGACACACATAAAGTGACTGGGGAATGATGCCAAGGAATGGAATATGATACTCACATTAGACATCTTATCTGAATATTTTCTTTTCGAAGTGAAAGATTTGATGATTTATTCCTGCAATTGCATTCTACATAACCATTGACATTTCCTATTTGTTGACGGGCACAAAGTAAATTTAAAATAACCACATGACCGTGAAAAGTTTCAGTGAAGGTTGTAATTCGTTTAATTAAACAGGAAGAAGGGGTAAGGACTGGCGTGACCCCAGTTTGCTTTGTCCAAAAATCCCCTGTGTATCTCCTAAGGCCAACAAACACTCTAATGTTTATCGCATAATGAACGAAGCGAGTTAATTTACCTATTTTAATATTATTAATCAACCCTTCAACTCTTGAAGTATTATTTTTATTGCAAACAGTACTTTCGATAGAGTATTTTCACATATACATGCAAAATGATTAACCAATAAAGCATTATAAATCTATACTAATAATAAAGAGAGAAACTTTGTATTTTTGTTTGTATTGAAATAACTCAAGAACTACGGGACCGATTTCAAAAAATCTTTCACCATTAAAAAGCTACATTATCCCCGAGTAACATAGGCTATATTATTTAATTCCACGCCGACGAAGTCGCGCACAACAGCTAGTATTTAATATAAGTAAAATCTATTTTATTTGTTTTATAAATCAGTACACGAATGAAAAACACGAAGTAGAAACTTCCCCAACGCGCGCTATCGTATTCTGATGTGATGAATAAGCAATAAATCGGTATAAGATAGTCTCTGCATGTATATTCTGAACAAAATTATATTTTCTTCTATATTCATATTTAATTCAATATTTCTAATACATAGTTTTGAGCGTCGGTGGCTCAGGGGTTTTAGCTCTTGACTTGTAAACTGCAGGTCCCGAGTTCGAATCCCGGCATGTACCAATGTGATTTTCATATGTACATATTTACCGACGCTCTTAGGTGAAGGAAAACATCGTGATGCAACCTGCACATATCGGCAAAGAAATTCAAAGATATGTGTATTCACGCAAAATACGCGCTAGTCGTGGAGTTGCGGAAAATGGAGCCCATCATGGGTCAAAACCTTTAACCTTTTTTTTTTACATAGTTTTGTTTACCCGACTCTCTTACGTTAAAGGTTAATATTGTGATGCAACCTGCACATTTCGGGGAAGAAATTCAAAGATATGTGTCACGCAAAATATGCGCTAGTCGTAGAGTTGCGAAAAAAGGAGCCTTTCATAGGTCGAACTACTACTACTACATAATATTAATCTTACTCATATTGTAAATGCGGTAAATGAAGGGATGGATGATTGTTTGAAGTTATCTCTAGGCTTAACGGGATTTTGGTGAAATTTAGTATAAATGTAGAACAGTCTAGTAGAACACATAGGTTAATTAATATGTTTTTTAGTTTCGCGCAGATGAAGTCTCGGTCGACATCTCGTAACATAAATAATAAAATGATAGCAAAGAATAGTTATTATATTAATCCTAAAATATTTATCCACCGATGTATGAATTAAGTATACAAGACAATAAGAAGAAAATAATATAATATTGACAGAGGAAGAAAGGTTCAATGCCATTCTGAATAGAGACAAAGACCTTGAAATTTACACCCCAGAGTTAAGTAAAAGCTACTAGTTTTACCAGAAATATGTCGTTGTATTTCAAATCTGTCGTCTTATTATAGTTATTTCATGGTTTTGTATTTACTTAGAAAATTGTTTCTTTTATAACATTCTTACAAAAGCAGTTTGTTCAGAATTGAAATATTTTTAGTCCTTGTTAATACTAAACATTATAAAGACAGAAACTTTGTATTTTTGTATTTTTTTTATATGAGAAGGGGCAAACGAGCGGTTAGATCACCGAGGTGATCTTCGACGCCCATGGACTTTTGCAACACTCGAGAAACCGCAAATGCGTTGCCGGCCTTTAAGGAATAGTAAGACTCGCTTCTTGAAGGACCCTAAGTCGTAGCAGTTTGGAAATACCGCGGAGGACAGACCATTCCACAACGCGGCTGTGCGGGGCAGAAGGTTTTTTTGTTTGTATTGAAATAACTCAAGAACTACTGGGCCGATTTCAAAAAATCTTTCACCATTAGAAAGCTACATTATCCCCAAGTAACATAGGCTATATTATTTAATTCCACGCGGACGAAGTCGTGCACAACAGCTAGTTAATACTATGGGTGATAAAATTACATACAGGAGGTCGTTAGTTAAATGACTATATTTAATTTTTGTATTGAGGTTATAAAACAAACAATTTTATTCTTTCTCTTCACAATCCTTTTTCAACTTTTAATGACGGTAAGCAATTAAAAAAATCAACAGACTCTTTGAAAAATTTCTTTGAGATTACTTAAGATATTACCGACTTGCATTATGTATCTAAGATTTAAAAAATAAATGTATTATACTTTAGTGAGGCCGTCAAAGAAATATTCTAGTCTTTATCGTTAGCGTTTTTAATTGGTGCTTCGTAAATACCAGGTAAACTATACAGTTTGGTTAAATCGCAACTTATTTACTACAAGCTGTTGTGCGCGACTTCGTCCGCGTGGAATTAAATAATATATACTCGGGGATAATATAGCTTCCTAATGGTGAAAGAATTTTTGAAATCGGTCCAGTAGTTCTTGAGTTATTTCAATACAAACAAAAATACAAAAATTCAATAATACAAAGTCTGTTTATAATATTAGCATAGATATAGATTAATTAGTAGTTTGATTCGCAAATAATTTCATCATTGAATTATTTATCAAAGAATAAAAACAGGAATACCATGAGCTACTTTTTAATCATAAAATGATTTAGTGTTAATCAGATTTAAACTTAAGGGTTACGACAAAACTAGTAACCTTGTTATTTGACGTCAATAAACACGCGAGCGTTTCGTCCCCAATGGATTGGAATCATGTAAGGACGTCATCACCAGTAACGTCTAGTATGGATTGATCACAATCATATTTTTGTATTATAAAATACTAGGCGCGCCCCGGCTTTGCACGGGTGCAAATCGGTATAATGCTGATACTAAAATGGATAAAAAAATGGTTATTCTGGGTTATCCCTAACTGATAGACATATACCATCGCGGACTTTTTTGTAGACCTTTTTAAGTTGGCTTGACATGCTGATGGCATGACATTCGATATACCATGTGCTTGTCACGTGTGAGATATCGAACGTCACTATAAGTTCCATACATTTTTGATGTTCGCAATCGAATTGCTTTGTAGCGCATGTAAATTGGGTAACCTCCCTTGGAGATACATTCATCCATCATACATATTAGCATGTTTTTAAATCTATACAAATATTATAAAGAGAGAAACTTTGTATTTTTGTTTGTATTGAAATAACTCAAGAACTACTGGGCTGATACCCAAAATTCTTTCACCATTATAAAGATACATTCTTCCTGAGTAACATAGGCTATATTATTTAATTCCACGCGGACGAAGTATCGCACAACAGCTAGTATTAAATAAAGTTACACGATAGTATGTTCTTTCTTTTACTACTTGTACTTTTATCTTTGAATACAACCCATGCAATTAGTTCTAAAGTTTCAGTAAACAAAGAGACTCCTTGAAAACTTTTAACAAATTCAAGCAAAGACAACAGCGTTCTTATCGCGACTATAAAATTGTAGATAAAACGGGACTAGACGAAATTTATTTTTGTATTCAGTAAAAAAAGGTTCAATTATCTAAAAGTTCATTAGACTATTTATTTAGCATGTTCTCTACTCGTCTTTCTTACCAAACGCCCTACATTTGAAAATTATTACCTTGTTTTCGTCTGTCCTTATCCTACAATTCATTGTCACATTTGATTACCCTAGTTACTTAGCAAGTTACGTGCTTAGTCTCAAGCAATCTCTTAAGACTTGCGGTTTAAGTATATTCCTTTGTTTTGTCTCCACTTCAAGGTAAACGAATGACTAAATGAAATCGTTCACTATATTTTATTAAGGCAAGGCAATTCATTCACCTGAGGTTAAACGAACGTATTACAAACCCAACAGATATGAATTTTAAATGGGCGGATAAAGGGATGAGAAGTTAATATAAATAGATATAATTTATCAGCCCGCTTTAACATCTTCGCACGAATTGCCCGGCTTGCCCGGTGAAATACCACGACCACACAGAAGACAGGCGTGAAATGGAAGCAATTCCGCGTATAGTCTGGCGAGTGTGGTGCCGGAGGCCTAATTTTAATCTACTTTAGTTTCCTATCTTTTTCCTATAAGGAAATGATGGGAAGGGGAAGTGGACACGGCAGGCGATAGCACGTTTATGAAGAGGAATTATCCTCTTGCTGTGCGTCTCATCCTCCGTAGATTAAGTATGCCACGCATCTGCAATTGCAGATGTCTATGGGCAGCGGTCGCTTCTCTATTTAAGCGAATCCAGGTGGCCGCTTGCTCGTTTGCCACTTTATTATATAAAAAACTATATTACAAGGAATCGAATCAACGAATCTAAAGTCTTGGTACTTAAAAAAGTCATAACGTAAATAATGAAGTAACGAGTCCTTAATGCCACTGATAATGTTACCCTTTGCGACTCATTCCTACTGAGTACTGCAATAAAAAGGGGTAATTAACGCGAAATGTTAAAAAGACGAGCTTTATTTCTAGACCATTAACCCCTTAGACATGTTTGGGGAGTGTTTAAAAACGTTGTAAATTCACCGCTTTGATTTACATATAAAGTTATACGAATAGAATTCATGAATAACAAATATATTGATATGCTAGAATGTTAATAGTATGAAAATTTAATTTATAAAAGCCGTTTCTGACACACAGACTGCTTTACTTATTAATAATTTATTTTGTTTTGGACTTATGCACTATAATTGAATAAATAATTTCCGGTCTACCTCGATGTTATGTTTTTCTTATTCTAAAAATCAAAACGGCAAATCTACGAGTGCTGCTGAAAACAGGGAAAATTACTGTAACTAATTATTTTACTGTGCTAATTTGTTAGGGCGTGGTTCTTCCGCATACGAAAATTTTGCTTACTATGTTTTCATCCTGCAACCAACTTTATGCTCGAGTTACTACAAAATATCCCGTAATTTACCAATGTGTGTGTGTTTGTGTAAACTTGCGTACTCGTCAATATTTAAATTGTGATCTTCTTGCACCGGTGTGATTTGATTTCTAATCTTTCCCAGATTATTGTAGAGGTTATATCAAAATCTATTCTTTTTAAAATGTTTCGTTGTTTATATAAAACGAATTTAATCTCTACTTGCACAAAAATATCACCTAAAATATTAAATTAGTAAAGTAGATAAGCGCCTAAACAATGCATTTATTCGATATAACTAACTAGCTGTTGTTCACGACTTCGTTCGTGTGAAACTAAAAAATATAGCATATGTTACTCGGGGATAATATAGCTTTCTAATGGTGAAAGAATTTTTCAAATCGGTCCTCTTGTTCGCGCCTGCGCGTTTTTTAATAGCAACACTATAATCTCGCTGCTTAGTAGGCGCTAACCTTTCTTTTTGTGGGATGACCCGCATTATAAAATGTAATTTTGCTCTTCTGGTCGACATTGTTAAGTGAATACACGCTTTTGAGTCCCTCAAGCAAAATCTTTAATTTCTCCATAAATCACCTGATACTTCCACATGGTCAGCTTCGAGACGGATTTCTGAATCGTGGAATAAAACGAATTAAGAAGATTTAAGGAATTTGTGGAAATTTGAAGAACATTAGTTCGGACATCTGGAGGTCACGTTGAGGACAAAGGATTTTCGGACCCACTCAGCACAGCACAGTGTTTTATCGTTTAATTATTAATTTATTTTATTGTGTTTGTGGTGTTTAGTTTTTCAAATTAATTATTTTTTCAGATTTTTGCTATTTTTCCTATTAATTGTAAAAGATGACGGAAGAGAGGGACTTAATTAAAAAACGTGCCAGCTATAAAGGACGTTTAACAGTA
>QDHC01003273.1:129786-190186 GCA_013186455.1 Papilio dardanus tibullus
GTGTGGCTGACGTTCGGACTGCAACTGGAGTTGTTCGCCGCGCATTCTCCAAGATCTGCCCACTGCCTCAGGACAACAACTAATTCTGTTGAAGGACGAGCCTTCAACGCCCGGGGGCATGTTCGCGCCTGCGCGTTTTTTAATAGCAACACTATAATCTCGCTGCTTAGTAGGCGCTAACCTTTCTTTTTGTGGGATGACCCGCATTATAAAATGTAATTTTGCTCTTCTCGTCGACATTGTTAAAGTGAATACACGCATTTGAGTCCCTCAAGCAAAATCTTTAATTTCTCCACAAATCACCTGATATTTCAACACCTCTAGTCCTTTAGTTATTTCGTTACATACAAAAATATAAAATATTCCTCTTTATAGTATTAGTATAGATGTAATAATTTAGTTCTATAAATGTATTTGTTTATTATGGATTTTAATTATCATTCAAAAATCATATAGCGGAAAAATTGATTATCCTATGACGCGTAATTTTGCTTTCACTCGATTTGCTGCTCGCGTTTGAAAATAGAATGAAACCAACCATTCATATCAAGAGTTCTGACAATCGAGGCTAGCTCGGTTAGCATAGAAACGTATGTCTAAAGTTAAGGGGCATTCGATTCATCGTGAGAAATTTGATAGAGAAATTATTTTAACCTTTTTAATTTGAAATTATAAAGTCTGTCAATTTTTTTAATCAATTTCTTAACTATACATTTTAATTATGTTGAAAGTAACAGAAAAAAAATATAAATATCATACTTTTTTTACTCGCACGCTTGAATAAAACATTTTTTTTTAAATTCACAGTTTATTTTAAAACATTTTAAGAATAAACTCTACATTACTAAGTAGCTCAGGGTCGGACTGTTTGTCTTACATTTTAAAATACAAAAAGACTTTCTTAGTGAAGAAAAACGTGCATTTTTATGTTAGGAAAAATATTATATTTTTTCACAATGCCCGTTAAATTTTGTAAAGCATGTGGAAAAACTCACAAAGAACATTTTTTTTACAACACGAAGCAAATAGGAAAGTGTTTTTCACTTGAAATGAATAACACGCTCACTTGCTAGCGTTTTACAGATAACACAATGAAATGGGGAAAAGTAAAAAAAATGGTAAATTGTTAAAAACATGAATTACACTTGAAATTCTTGCCACTGTTTAAAAATTAACTAACTTTCGGATATTCTGTGACACGTACGTGTCTTATGAATGTTCATTTACAATTTGCATTTTTACATACATAATACTATGTTATAATACTGGCTGCTGTCCGCGACTTCGTCCGCATGGAATTAAATAATATAATCTATGTCACTTAGGGATAATGTAGCTTTCTATGAGTGAAAGAATTTTTGAAATCGGCGCAGAAGTTCTTGAGTTATTACAATAAATACAAAAATATAAAGTTTCTCTCTTTATAATATTAGTATAGAAGTAAGATTAGAAATTCAAATTCTATTCACTTGTTATTCCCTCTTTAATAAATCAATATTAGTTTTGTTATCTTCACAAGATAAAATTTAATATAATTTTCAACTTTTATTAGATGTAATAAGTTTTCTAATTTCACAAGTTACATATTCACGAAGTTTGTACAAAGAGTCTACGGTGTATCGGAACATTTCGGTCGAAGTGGAGCGGCCAATAATAAATGGCCTGCAGCTACTCGTATCTTATTGATCTTCAAGTAGCGAGCCTATTCTAGACACTTCAGAGCTCTTTGTGTCAAGGTTTAGTTAGCTAAACAATTTAAAAATTTATTATTGAACCGTGAACGATACGAAAGTTAAAAGGAAGTATTACATCGACGGAACCAATGAAAATACTTCCGTTGCGTCCAAACTTTTTAACCGACTTCCTACAGAAGGTTATTCATGTGTCGTACATTTTTCTCTTTTATGCTACGATATACACACATTAAGATGCTTTTCCTCTTTGAATAATAGCTTCAAAAACGTCAAAAAAATACAAACACTTTTTACAAAAAAATCGGTTTGCAATCTCCCCCTAGTAAATGCCATCCAAGACACTGAAGTAATGATTAACGAATTTGATCGTTATCAATAGAAAGGTAATGTTAATTATAGATAGAATTAAGGTTATTTACGGAAATACAATGGGGTTAAACATATTTATACGTAGTTAAGACCTTGAAAGTCCCCTCGTGTTAACATGATATGCCTTGTGTATTATTTTCCCAAAGGGAAACCCCTAGCTCTTGTGTACGCTTGACAATTTTGTATCGTTCCTGTCGTTAATTATATGTCGAGTAAAAGAAATATAATGAACATTCATGTCAGTAACAACGATATTCTACTATGTTCTAGTATTTTATTTTGTATTTTGTTTGGATGATAATCGTTATGAGTCTTTAATAAAACTACTAATAAATACTACTCTGATTTTCATATGTGCATATTTACCGACGCTCTTAGGTGAAGGAAAACATCGTGATGCAACCTGCACATATCGGCGAAGAAATTCAAAGATATGTGTATTCACGCAAAATACGCGCTAGTCGTGGAGTTGCGGAAAATGGAGCCCATCATGGGTCAAAACCTTTAATTTTTTAATACTACTCTTAAAGATCCTCAATATTTCTTGATTTTTACTAACATATTGTTCGTAAGAACACAAAGTACAAAGAAGAGAACCTCCGAATCACTTCAGTCACCCCGTGACCATGGCGCACGCAAGTGTGCCGAAATATCAGAAGCTACCAGCTAAATCATACCTCAATATGTTTATAGCAACCAGTACGAATCTAATAAAATAGTTATTGAGACAGAAATTATAATTTTATATTATAAACATACGTACCTTATGTGGCTGAAACTTTTGACCTTCTGTACGAGACGGGGTGGACTAATGGGCTGTAAACAATATACCGAATTTGTACCTCTCTGACCTTCCATAGTTTCTGATGTTACAGTAATTGTTTAGGTCGTATCTGGTTAATAAATAAATAATACTTTATATACAGTTTAATAATTCATTTCTAAACTTAGGGCTAAAATACAAGTTACTTATATTGCTTACTTTAAAGGTTAAGTTCAGACTTTTTATTTATTACTAGCCGTTGTTCGCGATTTCGTCCGCGTGGAATTAAAAAAATATAGCTCATGATACTCGGGGATAATGTACCTTTCTAATGGTGAAAGAATTTTTGAAATCGATCCAGTAGTTCTTGAGTTATTTCAATATATACAAAAATAAAAAAATATACTTTTAATAATATTATTATTATTAGTATTGATTGTTCAAATTCTATTTTTTTCTAAATAATGTAATGGAATACTAATTATTTTATTGCTCAACTAAGTCGCTTAGGGATTAGTAAGTTCCTTATTGTAAATATTACAAATATATGCTTATGAAATATTTAAGTTGTAATTAAGTAAATGTGAATGCGACCATTATTCTTTAGTACTCAAATACTAGAAGTGACTTGATTGCTTTGTCTAGCTAATAGCACTATTATGTGGCTTGGTAAAAGTAATTATTACAAAACGTGTACCAGTGCCAGCCAACAATGTTATCTTTGATCATACATTCGAATGACTTTAAACTTAATTCAAACACTAAAATCCGTGACTTATGCCCGTTTTCACCAACCTACCCCTAGAGTACTTTTAGTTAGGTGTCTTTTTGCTTAAGGGTCTCCCTAAATCTTAAGGATCCCTTGCGGTCTAAAGTGACACTTAACTGTTGGTGAAAACGAAAGTAGTGTTAGGTGACATTTAAAATGCGTTAAGGGTTACCTAAAATTTGTTGGTGAAAATAGCCATTAATTTTCTAAAAACTTTAATCATTAACCTAGAATGTTTTATTACATCGTTTATCTAACCATTATTTTGTTTCAATTTTTAATACGTATTTCTTAATAAAATATAATCGTTACACGAAGTTTAACTTATAAGCCCGCATTCACACGGGCGATTTTTCAACGCGCGTTTAAAAGCAATACATTTCCTTTTATATGTTCCGACGGAGGCGCTTTTAAATCGCTTTCCAGCAGCGTTGCATATGCACTGGATAAACGAAACATGTTTAATTATACTATGTTTGAAAGCGTTCCTGTGAATGCAGCCTTATACTTGGTGATAAGAAACGAAACAAATGACAACTCATACTTTTAAAAAAAGTTCATGCCAGTCTGCAAGTTACAATGGCACGGATACACTTGCGAGAAACGTCGCAAGATGTAAGCATAATCCTTCTGCATTTCGTTTGAATTCTAAAAAGGTACTGGCATTTCCTTCCTGTCACATCCTTTTTCTTATTTTTCGTTTCGTCTTTCCTCTTACTTCTTTCTTGACTCTGACAAAGGCTGACAATACTTTAAGTAGGTCAGAGTTATACTTAATATGTAGCGACCGGTTTCTCGCTAAAATACACAAGAGAAAGGAAAAGGTAAATACGATTGAGCTATTTGAGATACTGATATCATTTGTTGTCATTAAAAACGAAGAAATTAAAAACAAAACAAAATACTTGCTAACATTGGAAATATATAAAATTATCTAGGTGATATGATTAAGCAAAATAAATACTTCTGATATAATCCTTATCCTTACATAGTATAAAACAATAACGCTTTTTTATGTTTGTCCTTATATATGCTTGAATCTTTAAAACTACGCAACGGTAATTGATGCGGTTTTTTAATAGATAGAGTGATTCATAATGAAGGTTTATATATAACTAGCGACCCGCCCCGGCTTCGCACGGGTGCAAATATTGTTAGTATAACTGTTATATAAAATGTTCACAGTTTTTCTGTAGTGTATTTAGTATCAGTTTTGCAGCCGTGCGAAGCCGGGGCTGGTCGCTAGTTAAAATATTTTGTTTGGAAACAATAAAATAGTACATAGCAATTAAAAGATTAGATTTAATTTATCTGTGGTTAGAATTTCGCAACAGCGAGCCACAAAACTGCAGCACAGTCCAATTAGATGTACCATTACAAATACATTTTGACCAAAATATAACGTTTAATTCCAGTCAAATATTTAGTTTGGAACAATAGGATTCTGAACAATATACTGAATAAAACACAAATTAGTGTTAAATCTGCACGCTTATACATCAGCGAGGTAGACAGAGCTTTTGTATCCACATGTCACTTGACACACATGAATATTACCTATGTTTCAAAAATTAATACGTTGAATTAAGAGCGTCGGTGGCTCAGGGGTTTAGCTCTTGACTTGTAAACTGCAGGTCCCGAGTACAAATCCCGCCATGTACCAATGTGTTTTTCGAATTTCATATGTACATATTTACCCGACGCTCTTACGGTGAAGGAAAAGATCGTGATCCAACCTGCACATAACGGCGAAGAAATTCAAAGATATGTGTATTCACGCAAAATCCGCGCTAGTCGTGGAGTTGCGGAAAATGAAGCCCATCATAAGTCGAACCATACGTTGAAAGTTAAAGTATATGCATTTTTTCCAAATAAGACAAAGATATTTAGCCAATACATGCATTCTGCATAGACGTCTTAAAATTAACACTCAATGACTAGCTGTAGTCAGAGACACCATAGACAGAGCTGTAGACAGAGAGTCCGCGCGGAATTAAAAAAAACTTAGTAGTTTATGAGTTCCTCCAAACGATGTTCAACATCTGTGCAAAATTTCCATACTGAAGATGCCTGAAAAGACACATCCATTCGTCCAACCATATACATACCTATTTGTTATATTTGTAGAAGTAAGAAGTATAAAAATCACAGTAAATTCCGTAGATTTTAAACACTTTACAAATATATAAATTTGTAATGGAAACCAATCTATACTTAATATTATAAAGAGAGTAACTATGCATTTTTGTTTGTATTGATATAACTCAAGAACTACTGGGCCGATTTCAAACAAATTTAAAACAAAACACGTGACTTAATTCTTTGTATGTATAAAAATTATATCGTTATATTTACATGAATTTATAAATAGGTAGAATTATATGGTTTGTTAGATAATAAGTAAAATATTAGTTGTTTTTCGTTGTGCCGAAAATATTTTTATAGATTGAACGTAAACTAAGAATTGATATCATAAACGTAGCTTTAAAAAATATAACTCAACCTGAAAATGGGCGCATTTGTTAAACAAGTCCCTTTTTAAAAGACTGTATAAAATTTGAACCGTGATAAATTTACTACCAATTTTGCAACTACGTGTAAAGTGAACGCGAGTTTGTAGTTAATTGCAAAAGCCGCACGAACCGCATCGCCGTTTTGATGCAATTCACCGTACGATCGCTTATGGGGATTCGTTACAAAATTATTATTATTTAGAGAGCTATGGAAGCAATTCCATGTTCCGTGTGACGAGTGTGGTGCCGGAGGTCTAAATTTAGTGCACTTTCCCTTCCTATCCTTTTATTATAAGGAAATGATGGGAAGGGGAAGTGGACATGGCGGGGGAGGGAACGCATAAGACTCTTCCCATGCGTTCCCTCCTCCGCCATGTCCACTTCATAGCAAGAGGATAATTCAGAGGAATTATCCTCTTGCTATGCGTCTCCTCCACCGTAGATTGAGGGTAGGCCACGCATCTGCAAATGCATGTCTAAGGGCAGTGGTCGCTTCCCTATTTCAGCGACTCCAGGTGGCCGCTTGCTTGTTTGCCACTTTATAATATAAAAAAATGAATCTGGATGATATTTATGGATAGATGTACTCAAATCACTCTTTTGAACGCTTAGGCTGTTTTCTAAGTGTTTTAAACTACGTGAATACGAAGTTTTGGCAAGAATTAAAATCAAGATTAGTGCTATCATTGTAAACTTATATCGATAATAGCTAAACTGTTAGTAACCAAATGGTTACGTCTCACTTGCAGACGTAGAACGATTTACATTTCAAAAGAAACTCCATTCGCTTACTAGAATACATTTCCATTCCATTTCGTATCGTGAAGACAAACAATACGTATTCGAGTTTCCCCTCTAAGAAATAACACAATAGTATTTTATACTTGCCAAGATTTGTATAATGTATCGTTACCTCAACCATTCAGCGGTATTTTTGATACGGTTATTTACATCTTTCATATTCAAGGACGCAAAACACCCTTCATATTCAAGGTTACACAAATCTGCTTAAGCGGAACAATGTCATATGTCAGCAACAACCTAAGGGCCTAACGCAATGTTACTTCGAAACTAGGTATAGCAAATACTTTAAGTGATAGAAAAATATATGTATTTTTTTATATAAGAGAAGGGAGCAAACGAGCGGCTGGATCACCGAGGTTAAACTTCGACGCCTATGCTTTGCAACACTCAAGGAACCGGAAATGCGTTGCCGTCCTTTAATGTATTCGACTTTATGATAAATATATCCAAACTTGGGCAAGGTTGGATATGAATATAATATGTAACTAATGATGTTTTATGCTTATATTTGGCTACTTCCTTAGTGCAGTGCCAAACATCATTAACGAGAAAATTCGAAATAAATAACATCATTATCTCTCCGTCCTTATCTTAATCCCGTAGAGTCGCATCAGGTTTTGATAGTCTGGATCAATCTATCTTCTGTCGTCGTTACTCCCTTCGTGATCATATCACCTTTCACGCAATCCATCTATCTTTTTAGGCTTACCTCTACCGGTATACATCTAAACATTCATCAGGGTGTGATGTTAAGACAAAGTTTGTATACAGAAGAAAGTAAAATAAATAATTCTAGAATTTCAAATTAAGAAAAAACTTATCAATTAGCTTATGTGTTTTTCCACACTATGTACTACGTCTGTGCAAAATTTCATCGAGATCCATTTATCCATTCCGGAGATACCTTCATACCAAAATCTATATATCCAAAATTTACAATTATAATATTACTAAGATTACGACAAGTTTTTTTTTTTTTTTTATAAGAAAAAGGGGGCAAACGAGCAGCGGGAACACCGAGGTGATCATCGACGCCCATGGACATCTGCAATACCAGAGGAACCACAGATGCGTTGCCGGCCTTTTAGGAGGTGATACGCTCGCTTAGTTTACTTGTAGGTAACTTTATTATTAAATATCTGTATTAATAGATACGACGGTAACTGTGCCACGGTCTTGCAAAAGGGAAGGCGGTTATCTTTTATTACCCCATTCAAATTTAAGTCACGTGCCCGAGTATGGTATGTTGTAAATCGTATCGGAGTTGACGCGTAAGACGTAATTATCTTTATAAATAGCACTAATAACGGTTCAAATGACAATGTAAGCAGATTTATTATTTTTTATAAATGTAACCAAACGTAGAAAGTGAAAGATATAGAAGTGGTTATAGCGATTACAGTAGAAGGTTAAAAAAAACATTTACATACGTCTCAGCTAGGTGTGTGCAACACACATACGGCTTTAAACCAATAATATCATCTCTTTGGGTCTTAGTTCACCCAAAATCCGCTTGGAGCGCAACAATCCCATATGACACGTAACAAAAAAAAACGACCAAACGATGACCAAATATCTGTCACTGTCTTTGTCACGTTACATACATTTGGTATAAATGTGTCTCACTAGCTGTTGGTATGTAATGTAGTGGTAATGTCAAATCTACTAAACATTTTTACACTGAGGTTATTTTTAAATCATACGATACCTAACTAAGTAACGGAATCCCACACTAAAATATCAAAGCGATCGTTTAGTAGCACGCTCTAATTTGATTTATAAAAAACTTAAAGAAGCCAAATATATGCTCGTAGTGTATAGTTGTGAATCAGTGTTACTAGCAACTATTCTAAGATTTAGGACAAAGTGAACGCTTAAAAGGATCATAATTATATTTACATAATTCATTGTCTTTTAAAAGAAAACCTTCTAATGCAACATATGTATGGGACGATTCAATTTATAAAGTACCAATACTTTACACATCTAGTATAAAAGTTCGGTATTTTTAAATATAGAAGCCATCAAAATTAGTAAGAAAATTTAAAAGTAACACTATTAAGTTTACAGACGTTGTACTTTCTTCTAATTACCGTTGCAGCTTGAAACTTTAGATTAAATTAAAGTTAAGCGAAATTGTGATAGACTGTATTTAAAAATATTGTAGGAAAATTAGTTTTATATTTTTGCTTATCTTGTGGTTATTTGGAGAGAATCTTAACAGTATTTTCGTAAAGGTATCTTGAAGGTTATCCAAAGTATCTTTCGATTGGTGACATCGCTGATAGAATCGACATAAATGTATGAAACCGATAATGACATTCGATAAGTCATGTCACGTATGAGATATCGAACGTCATTGTCGGTTCCATACATTTTTGATGTTCAATATCGAATCGCTTTGCAGTGATACTTTGGGTAGCCTTGTCTTTGTCTTTTTAATAAGAAAGTAGACAAATAAACGCCTCAATTGAATTCATATAATAAATCAAAAAAACATGAGACGTAGTAAATTGTAAAAGAAATTAAGACGTGCTCTAATTCCTTACGTTTAAGCAACATTAGGTACAAAGGATGATTACTTCCACATAATAGCTACAAATGATCGCAAAGTCCATGATTCTTTATTATAGACCTAATAGCTAGATATATCTTCATATCTCTAACAACGATTACTACATGAAGTTAGTTATTTAATAAATATTTAGCTGTCACTTTTTTCCCATGCTACCTATAAATAAACCCTCCGAAAAAACAGAAAAAAATTGCGCAGTGCTCAGAAAAAAGCTTTGGGGAATGGGACGTTGACATCAGCTAAGCTTAGAATGAAGTACGATCTGATTGGAGCTCTAAAATATTTTTAAAATGTTCTTCCTCAAAGATCAACAAAATGTTAAAACTGACGTTAAAAAAAGAAACCAGGTTTTTATCTTTTTAGTTACGTTTTCATAACGTTAACGCTTTTTATACTTTCAGTGTACATTTCTAATTCCAATCCTCGTTTTATAGTTTACGTAATTTGTAGCTCGTCGCTACTCGTAGATCTCTGTAGCTTATTGTAGCATCTCGTAGCAGACCGTAGCTTGGCGTAGCTACGTGCAGTATAACGAGATAACGACATTATCTTTTAAATGGTATAAATTCATTGCAATAATTTCAAATTATATTAATTATGACTATTAATAAGTCGCTTCAAAAAAAAATCTATAATTTAAGCAGGTTTTAAAGTACAATGATATATTTACGAAAAATATTCTATGGAAAGTATTGTTAAAAAACGTTACTTAGAACATAAGTCTTCACTATGTACTATCATACATCAATGCATATCTACGATAGCATCACCCTCATTAAGTCAGACAAAATTATTTTAAAGAAAATAATTTTACATTAGCATTATCCACTTCAAAGTCTCCTGAACTAGGTTAGAGCATCCTAGTTAAATTATAGATCGGCTGCCTCACCGCTTAACTACATTACGACTTAATTAAGCATACTTTAGTTCTGGAAGCTTTATTACAACGTTTTGCGGCGAACAATTTATATTAAAATTAGGGTTGTCACAAATTGAGTGGTACTGTTATGAATTCCAGCTCCGAAAGCCGGTGTCGACGGTGTCGATCCCTGGCGCGATGAAGGCGTACTCCGGGGGGAGGGACGCGGGTGCCGAGGAGGCGGGGGTCGCGCTGGTCGGCGTACACAGCGAGTACCCGCGCTTCGGCGAGGAGCGCGCCCTCGGCGGCGGCACCTACAAGGGCGGGGGGGCAGCTAAACACAAGCCAAACATAGGATATAGGTCAGTAGCTTTTATCTCTTAATTTAATTTTAATTGAATATATCCATTGATGCGACCCGAACACTGGGTTCTTGTAATTTGCCTAAATTGAAATCGTTGAATATATTTGCAATAAATTTGTCTGATACGGTGTTTTATTAAGATGAGGGTTACGTTAGATTATGGATTACAATGGTTTGGTGGCATACAGACATTAAATGGCGTACTCGGAGCCATTAAATAGCCACTAAAGGATACCTCCTTTGTAAGTGGTAAGCATTTAATGTCTCGACAAATCCTTCGAAAAAGATTTCAAAATACATTGTGGATTGTTGAAAAAATAAAGATAAAAATATGTTGGTTTTCTTATGTTATTTCAACTTGATTTTCTGAAGCTTAAAGCTGGAATATACTTAAATATAATGAAAAATAAATCCACCTTATAAATGTAACGAGTATTTACTGGTATTGCATTACTTGTATCGCTGCCAAGTAGAATAGGTTCGATAACCTTTTCTCACGAGGGTTCTATTTAGTTACTGGTTATCGAATTCAACGCGCTAAAAAAAAACTAATAGAAAATTAATGACTAACTTATATTGTAAAGAATAGTATGCTATTGTGGTAATATTTTGCTTTGCTTTATCTGCCGCAAAAGCATTAACTTCGTTATTTTACCCTTTTGACCAGATAAATCCTCTTTTAACCAGCTTTACGGAGTGTAACGCCCGACTTTGTACGGGACTTAAGCTGGATTGCGTATTGGGAAAATGTATTTAGATATTTTGCTTTAAAAATCTTAATTTCCTTACGTCCATAACGTTATAAGTAAGGTTGTAAGAAGAATAATACACACAAACTTCAAATGTTTACTAAGATAAAAATAACTAAACAAATAAATCAATGGCCTATAAGCAAAGAAATCAAAGGACAAAAGATGAAATCAAATGATAAGTACGTTATCAAGGCTAAGTCAAATATTTATTGAAAACGTCGAGTGAATTGTATTTGCTAAACGTCGGTACATTTTCAACCTTGACCAAACGGATATAGCTTTTATCGGACCGCATCGATCTTGAAAGTTAAATGTACAAGCGATTTGTCGCTTATTACTTTCTGCGTTTAAAATACTTATGCTATGTCGAGAAAAATATTGATTTAAATATATATTATTCGACATTTGGAAGCTTCTTAAGCAACATTTTAAGACTAGTCTATTTAATAAGATAAACGTCGTATACAAATTGATTTTTTAATATTTATTTAACTGTATCGAATATACTCAGACATAAAAAGAAAAACCGTTTTTTAACTTTTTAACTAGATGGCGCTGTTTTTCACAAAATCCAGAATAGACACAATAGTTTGAATGCTCCGATTTTTCTTCATACATACTAGACACATGTAGGTAGTTAGAAATACTGTACAGAATCGAGTATTCAATTTTTCATCAAATACCCCCAGTCGTTCTAAATGTCATAAATATGAAAACATTACACCCAATTTAATACATTTTGTTATCGATTTCAGGTTAGGTAGACGAAAGGCATTATTTGAAAAACGAAAACGAATAAGTGACTACGCCCTTGTAATGGGAATGTTTGGTATTATAATTATGGTAATAGAGAACGAACTTTCCAGTGCCGGTGTTTATACTAAGGTATGTCAAAAGGTCCTTAAATATTCTAGGGGGTTACCCAAAGCACATTCGCTACAAAACCATTCGATAGTGAACGTCAAAAATTAATGGAACTGACAATGCCCTTGATGCACATGACTTATCGAATATCTTTGTCACTTTCATAGTTTTTGTTGATTCCATCGACGATATCGACAACCGAAAAGTACTTTTGTTAGCCTCCTGGTATAAAATTGATAAGGGAACTTAATGTTTGAATATTTTCAGGCGTCAATTTACTCGCAAGCGTTAAAAACACTAATTTCCATGTCAACTGTGATCTTACTCGGCCTAATTGTTGCTTATCACGCGTTAGAAGTACAGGTGAGTGGTGAATATTTAATAAATTTAAGCCTTTAACTGCCTAAACGCTAAGTCATAAAATATATAAACTCATAGTTACTTATATGAAAGAGATTTGCTACAATCTATATATATAAAAGAGTAAACTGACTCAACTATCAACGCACAGCCTAAACTACTGGGTCTAGAGACTTGAAATTTTGCATAGGGGTTTCTGTTACTACGTAACCGAGCACTAAGAAAGGATTTTACGAAATTCAACCCCTAAGGGTCCGAAAGGGGGGTCCAAAGTTTGTATGGAGAAAAATTATTCCTTTGTCAGAATTGCATGAAAATTGGAATGACTGCTCTTTAGCATAAATAAATAAGTTTGAGATTCAAGAATTTTACAAATTTTTACTTTGGGGGGCAAAAAAGGGGGGGTAAAAGTGCGAATCTAACAAAAATTCTCGCAGCGTAGGTACGAGACCTAGAGACCTGAAATTTTTCGTAGAGGTTTTTGTTACTATGTAGGAGTGCACTGCGAAAAATTTTTTCGAAACGAAGCCCCTAAGGGTCCGAAACGGGGGTCCAAAGTTTGTATGGAGCAACGGGATTCCTTTGACGGAATTACATGAAAATTAGATTGAGTGCTCTTCAGCATGAATAAATAACTTTGCCATTTATGATTTTTACAATTTTTTACTTTGGGGGGCAAAAAAGGGGGTAATATTTCAAATTTAGAAATATCTTTCACGGTGTAGGTCAGAATTGCATGAAAATTAGAATAAGAGCTCTTCAGCACAAAGAAAAAATTTTGCCATTCAAGAATTTTACGATTTTTTACCTTGGGGGGCAAAAAAGGGGGTTATAGTTCGAATCTTAAAGTATTTTTCACAGCGGAGATACGGGTCGTAGAAACTTGAACTTTTGCATAAGGGTTTCTGTTATTACGTAGGAGTGCACTGAGAAAAGATTTTCCGAGATTAAGCTCCTAAAGGTCCAAAACGGGGGTCCAAAGTTTGTATGGAGCAACGTGTTACCTTTGTCTGAATTGCATGAAATTTGGAATGAGTACTCTTTAACGTAAATAAATAAATTTGCCATTCAAGAATTTTACAATTTTTACCTTAGGGGCAAAAAAGGGGGTCATAGTTGGAATCTAAAAATATTTTTCACAGCGTAGGCACGGGTCCTAGAGACTAGAAATTTTGCATAGGCGTTGCTGTTATGACGTAAAAGTTCCCTGAGAAAGGATTTTACGAAATTCAACCCTTAAGGGTCCGAAATGGGGGTCTAAAGTTTGTATGGGGAAAAGAGGTTCCTTTGTCAGAATTGCATGAAAATTGGAATGAGTTCTCTTCAGCACGAATAAATAACTTTGCCACACAAGAATTTAAAAAAAAAATACCTAGGGGGGGGGGGCAAAAAGGGGGGTCATAGTTTGAATCTTTAAAAAAAATTACAGCATAGGTACGAGGTATGAGTCGTAGAAACTTGATATTTTGCACATGGGCTTCTATAAATATTTCAAACTTATTTCATAAAGGTTAAAATAAGATGAAAAACTTTGTTTGAACTCTAAACTTCAAGCGAACGAAGTCGCTGGCGACCGCTAGTATTCCATAAAGGAGAAGTACATAATATACATTTATACTTATAACTACAATATTATGAAGAGAGAAACTTTGGATTTTTGATTTTTTCTATTTTTGGTTGTAATGAAATAACTCAAGAACTACTAGCCCGATTACAAAAATTCTTTCACCATTAGAAAGATACATTATCCCCGAACAACATAGGCTATATTTTTTTATTCTGCACGGACGAAGTCGCGAGCAACGGCTAGTATTTAATAAGTGAAAATAGTCTGTTGATGAATAAAACGGAACTTTCCAAAATCAACAGAAAGATCCTATTTAAAATTCATCAGCTTTTTCATAACGCTTGCAGTCAGAGATAACCGTTCCTTTGAATATTTGATAAAGCCAAGCTACTGTAGTCATTTAGACTTTCATTCTCTTCGTTAGTAAGTTAGTAACATTTAAAATGTACTTGAATTCTTGTTTCTACGAGTTTAGTAATTTTTATTCACTTATAGAAAAAAAAATGTCTACATTTATCTAAGAAAACTTTGTAAAAGTGTCTAAAATGTTTCTGACCAAAGAGTATCTCTAGCAAGACGAAAAAAAGTTTACAATATATTCTTATAGTACATGTGAACTTAATAATTACTTTTTTTGTTGTAATAATTTGCAAACGTTAAAATCAAGATTAATATAATACTTTGTAATAACGGACAATAATTGTTTTTAAAAAAATAGTATGCTAAAACCTAACTATAGTTTCTATTATGTAATTTAGAAAAAGTGTATGCTATGCATGGTTTGGAAATTAATTCGGTTGCCTTAATTTGTTGGTTACCCAACGACTCAGCTTGTGTGCAATGAATACAAAATTAGGTTTGAATCAAATTCATCTTACGTAAAATGAAAATTTCTTTCAAATACGAGTATGTTCAACATGGTGATAATGGTTGCATTTGAAAAAATAATAATGTTACTAAGAAATAAAGTGACTATTACGGATAGGGTTGTAAATAATATTGTAAGTTGAAGTGGCTACTGATGTGTCCTTTAAATGTCCGAGCAAAGACTAACGAAACGTGGAATAACTCGACGTGATGACATACCATCACATCTGATATGTGATGATATATAACATAACTAAAATGATCTTAAACTAAAATTAAGGGGCTAATAACTCACGCATTGTTTCAGTGACGGTACAGACTAGTTTAGAACCCTCGGGGGCTCTTCCTTAGGGATGAGTGGGACTACTGATACGTCGCGTTCACGGCCCGTCTCGCACTGTCTCATCCATTGTTATAAAGATGAGAGAAAGTTTAAATAATTTAAAATGATTATTTTTTAATTCCAGTTATTCATGATCGACAACTGCGCTGACGATTGGCGGATAGCAATGACGTGGCAGAGGATAGCACAGATTGCGTTAGAGCTCGCTATCTGTGCGGTACACCCAATCCCGGGGCAGTACACTTTCACGTGGACCACGAAACTGGCCAACAAAGGAGGCGTTATAGGTGTTGAAGTAGTAAGTTTAATAATTTAACTATGGAGTTAAATATGTTAAAAAAAATACACCGTTCATTCTTATTAACTTTTGACATATAGTGACCTTCAGATGCATTTTACATTCAATTTATTAAAACAATCTAATTTTAAATCTCTTTATTCCGAAACGAGAATCAGCATTATTACCGTTGTATTTTCTACGTTTGGTACTGGTTCATTCATAATTTATTCCAAAATACAGAACATCCTTGTTCCTTCTTATGATACATAATTTGGTCCAATGTGACCCCTGGTCTATTTTATTTAGTTCTGAGTGTCCTCCAGTATCGTATAATCGACGACTTATTGGTCTTCGTTTATCGCAGTACTTTATACATTTTTTCGGAATAATGAGGAAACAGTTTAATAATTTATAGTTTTAAATTATTGTGCATTTGTATATTAAAAGTTAATAAAGTTGGATGATGTAAATGGCTATAATGTTATTGATTGTTTTTTTAATTATTTATTTTTTAAATTACTTTTATTTTTTATAGGAAACAATGTATAAGCAAATTCAGGTCTGTATTTAAGTTGTTAAAATTCGAGTGATGTCATTCAATGTACCACGCATGGTTTCCTTGAATAATGTTTGTTTGTTCATGTTATATTCACAATACATTTGTTCAGACCTAACGAAATATTTAAAATATGTGTCGTTTGAATATAAAAAAATTAGAAGATTGTATTTTATGTTAAAAAGTATTATTTTAATAAAAATATTGATAAATATACAATCTTCTATCAGATTTAATAATCCATTTCTTTTCTGTTGAAAGAATTAAGTAGCTTTTATATTTTTTGACAAAAATGAGGTATTGTTAATTTTTATTACATAAATACATAATTTTTTTAACAGATATAAAAATCTAGATTCCTCTCAAGGTTTCTATCATTATTTGACCTGCACGTATGCTGAAAAAAAACGATTGTCAACTTGTTAACCCTTTGTCATTTTACGAGTATAAGCACAATTTGTGACGTTCTTTATTTAACAGCGATAATGTTTTAAATCAAAGAGTTTTATTGTAAAACACATCATAGGTAAAAAATTGTTTTTTCGATGCATGAATTATTTTCTCTTTCCAGGTTCCTTACGACGTTACACTGTCATTGCCGATGTTCTTTCGTCTCTACCTAATATGTAGAGTCATGCTTCTTCATAGTAAATTATTCACTGACGCATCATCACGAAGTATAGGAGCCTTAAATAGAATTAATTTTAATACTAGGTAAGATATTGAAGAATTTGTTGTTTAAAATAATTGGTAAGTAGCCTGTACTCTCTTTAGTCCAAATTTCATCCAAATCAGTTTAGCCGTTATGGAATACGACACGACGACCTGATAACTAGAATTATAGAAGGTAAAATAGAAGGAAAGAGAAAAAGAGGAAGCCGAAGACAACTTATATAAACCAAATAAAAAAGAAAGTGGACGTCGTGTCGTATTAGAAGGTCAAGATGTTGGCACAGGACAGAGAGTTTTGGAAAGGACTCGATTGA
This sequence comes from Papilio dardanus tibullus, assembly GCA_013186455.1. Classification (NCBI taxonomy): domain Eukaryota; kingdom Metazoa; phylum Arthropoda; class Insecta; order Lepidoptera; family Papilionidae; genus Papilio; species Papilio dardanus. The sequence continues at coordinate 147,072 of QDHC01003273.1, forward strand.
CAAGTTTTAAAACCTTAAATTATAGAAGGAATAGGGTAAGGTTGAAAGAATCATTGATCCAAATTCCGCCTTGTTAGGACAAAGTAATATTAATCCACTTTCTCTTCCTATACATTTCTTATAAGGAAATGTTCGGAAGGGAAGTGGATTTGTCAGAGGAGGGTAACCATAGTATGAGGAATTATCCTCTTGTTGTGCATCTCCTCCTCCGTAGATTAAGGGTAGACAACGCATCTGCAATTGCGGATGTTTATGGAAAGCGGTCGCTTCGCTTTTCCAGAGAATCCAGGTGGCTGCTTGGTCATATACCATAATATAATATAAGAAAATGATATTGAGGCCAATTTAATATTCCGTTTCAGATTCGTGCTAAAAACACTTATGACAATTTGCCCTGGTACGGTACTGCTAGTGTTCATGGTGTCGTTATGGATAATAGCGAGTTGGACGTTACGACAATGCGAAAGGTTAGTATTGATGCTTATCACAGAACAGCATAACACTCATAAGATCTATTAAAATATGACAAAGATCTAAATCACTGATGAAACACCAAGTAAACCAAAGAAATCGAACAATGTATAGTAAAAATCGAATAAAATAATTGTTATATTGTTGTTTTATTATTTTCGCTATTATTTTCAAAAGCTACTTTCGAGTACTTTGTAAAATATTCTTAGCTAAGCTTTGTTTAATTATGTCGTTATTATAAAATGTATATGTATTTAAATCTCTAACTGCCTCCACAGATGCAACCGCTTCAGTACTGTGTTGTCTTGTTTATTTTTATTTTTTATTTTGTGTAGTAGATGTTACTGGTACAAAAACAAATTCAAAGTATTGTTTGTTCACTATCATTTGTTACAATGAATTTAAGAGTTTGACTTTGACTAGCACACATTACGAACATATTCAAAGTGTTGATTTTATTTAAGATTGATTATACGGTAAATCTACACTATTATATAAAACAATAAAGCTTTTTATGTTTGTCCCTATATATGCTTGAATCTTTAAAACTGCGCAACGGATTTTGATGCGGTTTTTTTAATAGATAGAGTGATTCATAAGGAAGGTTTATATATAACTAGCGACCCGCCCCGGCACGGGTTCAATATTATTATGTTATATACAACGCTGACAGTTTTTCTGTAGTGTATTTAGTATCAGCATTGCACCCGTGCGTAGCCGCGGCGGGTCGCTAGTACTAAATAAATAAATAAAAGATTAAAAAGAAGCATTTAAATGATATAAATGTGGTTAAAATAAATGATATATAAGAAATAGAAACACAAATATTATATTCAGATTAAGATTCGCTTTATCAAACAGTAGATACGCACAAAATGGCTCAAGTTAAAACGGTACCAGATTTCGACCGTTCTTATTACTTCTCACTCACCGCACTTCACATCACTCATGTCATATTTCCATTTGTACCCCGTAAACTGGGCTTTCTGTTGTATTACGTATCTTTCTTCTTGCTGCGTGTCTATCACTGTTGAATATCTGTTATTATTAGCCTGTGTTTACCCAGTAAGAAAGTTCGCGCATGGCCAAAGTATATTTGATTATCAATGTTTAGATTGCACGTTGTTTACATTGTTTTCAAAAAAATCTAGCGTTATATGTTGTAAGAAATTTGACATTTGTTGATTCAAGCTGATCTGTTCTGAATAGAAATTGCTTTATCAACTTACGTGTTTATTTTATTCTATTATCAAATTATAGAAAATAAATTGTCCCTTAAAATTTGCGAAATTATGTTGTGATATTTTAAAATTTCACTTGAACATGCTATCAATGTCGGTTATTTTGTGGTTCTTGTCGGGCATTTTGGCTCTCAGGTTCCACGATGAAGACCATGCAAATTTGCTAAATTCAATGTGGCTGACTGCTATAACCTTCCTCTGTGTCGGCTACGGAGACATTGTCCCCAACACTTACTGCGGCCGCGGCATTACTCTCACCTGCGGCATGGTGGTATGTATAAACTAGAAGGCTATTGTGGACGTACATTTCTTTCTTCGTGGTATAATAAGTTGTTCGTTATCTGTTACTTTAGTCTTCGTATAAGATTGTTAATGTTGTGATTATTACTTTCATATCTATTAACATAGGTTGGTAAAGGTGAGCCATTTTACGCATATTAAATAACATTTCATTCATCTTTAAGATTATTTTCTGGTTCAAAGTCAAACTCTTTCAAATCTATCAAACGTTTTTATACTTTTTTTTATCTATTCTTTTTTTGAACAGTTACTGAGCGGGCAAATGCATTTGGGGTTGTAACATTCACTCATTTATCAAATATATTTTACGGGTTTAGTCAGGAGATACAATTTATTGACGATTCAGGTTTCACGATGAAGAACACGCTAATCTACTCAATGCGATGTGGCTTATAGCCATAACATTTCTCTCCGTTGGTTTCGGAGACATTGTGCCAAATACATATTGCGGCAGGGGTATCGCAGTAAGCACCGGTATTATGGTAAGTTTGTGTTAAAAATGTTAAATTGTGTTGACTGACAAACATCGTATTGATTTCCAAATAATATTAAGTCGGCTACAAATATTCAGTTTTAACTGTAGATTTGAACTGGAGGGTTGCATAAAGTACATGCCCTACAAAGCGATTCGAGAGAGAACATCAAAAATTTATAGAACTGGAAATGACGTCCGATGACTTGTGAAATCACACGTGACAAGCACATGACTTATGGAATGTCATTGTTAGTTTAATAGATTTTTGTCGATTCCATCAGCGATATCGCCAATCGAAATATACTTTGGGTAACCCTCTTGTACAGTTCTCAGCATTGTTTACACACGTCAATTTTAACTTGGCAGTGGAACTGTACAGTTAAAACTGTAGGCGGCTTTAGTATTTCCTTGTGTTATAATTTTTTTTTTATATTAAGTATAGTGTGTCAGTCAATACAATTAACAAGAAATGACATTTCGTTAACACGTGACACTGGATTGAACACATTACATGAGACGGTGATTTTACTAAGTGTTTGAATGTTTAAGTGTAAGACTCACAATAAATATTTGTATGCAAAATCGATGTTTATACAAAGCCTTTGCTTTCACAACGTTTGGAGGTATATATGTTTTATTATACACGAGCAAATCTGTGAAAAATATTCACCTTACTGTTTGAAATGTTTTTAATGTTTAAATTAACATTCCGAAGTAAGTTTATAACGAAAAAAATAACGTCCATTTCCCTGTTAAAGCCAGCTATTAGATTACTTATATTTTGTAGTATGGAATGCTTCGAATCTTTCTATGTAGATTTTCTATTCACATTCTTAAATATTTCACCGACTGCACTATACATTGTTTTTTTCTAAAATGGCTCACTTTTCCTCCAGTTTAGACAAGAGAAACGTTAAACGTCTTCATTGCACCTTTATTAGTGTTTGTGTAAAATTAAATTAAGCTAAAAAATGATTAATAAATACTAATTTGTATAAAATTAATTGCACAGTTTAGTTAAAAAGCACTCAATGAATTGTTTGTTACGATGATTACATCTGTTTTAAACAATCGTAAAGTGTTAATTCTATTTGAGATTAGTTACTTGTAATTTTCTTAATTTTAGTATGTAAAATGTTAACTGTTTCATCTATGTATTGGCAACGAAGTTTTAGCTTTTATTCCATTGTCTTATTAAAATAAATAGTTATTAAAGCTACTGAGTGTGTGAAATAAAATTAAACTAGTTGAATATTTAAAATCGCTGTATGAATAAATAGAAGATTGATACAAAAAATCAAAATTTTTAACATTTTATAAAATCTTCGGTAAGTACGATTTGATAATCTTTATCTTTCTTTTTTCTTTGATTTTTTGTATGAATTTGGATTGAGTTGCCATAAATAAATAATAACCGTATTCGGCTAAGTAGCACATAGCTCTTAATAAAAAAAATAAAATTTAGTTAAATAGCCTTTTGATACGCATTTTATTGAGGAATGTAAAAACTCGAATGCTTTACACGATCGCTTACATTTTACATTAAGTTATTCACTTAACAGGGAGCTGGATGCACTGCGTTATTAGTCGCGGTTGTTTCAAGGAAGTTAGAGTTAACTAGAGCTGAGAAGCACGTTCATAACTTCATGATGGATACACAACTTACTAAAAGAGTAAGTATTCCATCTGCATCGGTTCATCACACATGTTATTGATCTAATTAACAGGGGGCTGGATGCACAGCATTGTTAGTGACCGTTGCTTCGAGAAAGTTAGAATTAACTAGAGCGGAGAAACACGTTCATAACTTCATGATGGAAACTCAACTCACAAAAAAGGTAAGGGCCCATTCAGCGGGCCGAGACAAGGTAAGGACGCCTGCGAACGGAAATAATGACTAACCATTCAACATTTGCTTGCATTGAGCGGCCCAAATTGTCAATAACATTTAATAAACGAAAAAAATACATTTCGACGCTTCGCATACACGATACACAAATTCTAGAATATAGAGTTTTCGTAATATAAGTTGCGGATTTATCTGCATAATTAAAAAATACACAAATTAACAACTTGCTACATAGGCTAGGCTCAATAAATATAAAATTAGGATATACAAAACTCTAGAATAGAAAAAGAAAATATACAAAAATACGTTACTAATGCTATAATTACTAATGCGATATAATAAATAACAATAATAACATAAAATAAGTTGTACTAAGAGAATAAATCAAACATAATATATCCATCAACGCGCTTATAAAATTACAGCTGAAAAACGCAGCGGCCAATGTGTTGAGGGAGACTTGGCTTATTTACAAGCACACGCGGCTAGTGAAGAGGGTCCACCCCGGCCGCGTGAGGACGCACCAAAGGAAGTTCCTACTGGCAATTTACGCGTAAGTTGCTTCGGTTTGTAACCTTTAATACATAGTATTTATAGTACGAGACATTTAAGTAAAGCCCATTAACTATGCAACTTACTTCCTCTCTCCGAGTCGTGGTCAATATGGGTGGCCCAAGGTTACCAAGGATGACTAATAGTGTAGATTCTGTACGAGAAATCAATATGACATTGGTGACCATTTAACAACGTAAGGGCCACATCTTACGCACGCACACTATTGCATCCTTTGAAATAACACTTTTCGTAAAATAAATACTTTTTGTATATTATACTTAATTTCAAAACAAAATCGTAATTTTCCAATCGTTCAAAATATATCGAATTTATCGTTTGTCACTATCGTGCATGAACCAATATCAAGTATTTACTTTTTGTTTAACTTTTATTAAACAGGTTACGAAAAGTGAAGATGGATCAAAGAAAGTTAATGGACAATGCGAACACAATAACAGACATGGCAAAGGTAAATCAATATACATGTCTGTATGTTATAGCTGATGCTACTATCATTTACACTTCCATTCCTGTAGAGGCACTTAAAGTAATGTGATGCCCTGTAGACTTCATTAGTGATTATTTTAGACTTATTTCTAGTTGGAAGTCCAAACTATCGAGACCTCCTCTACATCCAAACAGCTTGAATGAATTTAGAAAGTGAGTTCTTCGACTCCCTGGAGAGTTACAGGATAACAGTCAGGTTTAGCTTTTACCAATACACTTTGCTTATTGTAGGTACTTTTTTTGAAAATTATTAGAGATAAATGTCAGTGTTTCCTATAAAGTTTGATCAATGATTTAATTTGCATGTTTTCTTTTATAAGTGTCCAACGTAAAATAATTAAGGGAAACCTGATTTACTCCGAAATGTTTTTTTGTACAAAATAATCTCATTTTCATTTGCTGTTCGCATGTAGTTTATCATAAATAAAAATTATAAGAGACAAATAAACATATACTCTGTACAATACTTTCACAAAAATCAATAAAGACACGATAAAAGTATTTATGCTATATTCTCAGCAGTACACTTAAAATTCTGGACATTTCTTTGAGCTGTTCTAAATAAACAAAACTATACAATTTGGCCACGATTAGAACCAAGAGTGAGTATTGAGCTGCAAAGCGATTGATCGTAGGACCCATTCCTGTTGCAGACCCAGAATACCGTCTACGAGATCGTGTCGGACATGAGCACACGACAGGACAACATCGAAGAGAGGTTGACTAGTTTAGAAGAGAAACTCACATCTTTACAGGTAAAATAACCTTAAGCCAGTGAAACAGGAAAGTTGTGACAAATTATACTGTTAGTAAGGATGGAGACGGAAAGAATGAATGGAATGTGAGTGATTGAAGAGAGTGAAGGTAGATAAAACAGCTATATTATAAACTGTGAAGATCCTTCATGGAGTAAAGACCAAAGAGAAGATGTTTGTAAAACCAAAGGCTGGCAACGCATCTGTGTCTCCTCTGGTATTGCAGATGTCCATGGGCGTCAATAAACACCTCGGTTTTCCCGCTGCTCGTTTAACCCTTTTCCTTATAAAAAAAACTAGAGAGCAACAAGCATTCCACATTGCAATGACTATTTTAATGCTTCTGTATATTTTCATGCGATATTTAATCAAACACAGGAACAAATGAATACGATACCAGATATAATGTCCCGATGTTTGCAACAACATTGGGAGAGAACTGAACAGCGCAGGAACTATCTTCATCCGGACACCGCGGCAGTGCCTACACCACCATCTTCAACGATCACACCATATGCTAGGTAGAAACAATACGCTTTGAATTCAAGCAAACTAAGATTAAGGAAGCATCATTGCTATGTGTTATTGGTTCTCGAAAAATACGAATCGCAATCATTTTGTTTTTTTTTGTCTTAGGCCACTGGCATCAGCGTCGCATCCATGGCCGCCTAGTCCTGTAGGTCACCAGGCGGCGCGCGCGCATTCCGCGCCGGAGAGCACGGCCGGGCACACGCCGCAGGCGCAGCTCGCGCCCGCCAGCCCCGCGCCCGCCCCACCACGCACCCAGCTGCCCAGCTGAGTACCGCCCTCCAATTCCGAACTCCTTTGCTGAACTCGACGAAACTCGGCTCCTATCCCCTTCTTATATCATAACTATACCTAGTAAGTTTATCGGGAAAATTGTTTCACGATGTATAACGATGCAGATGGTAAAGCAAGCTTAATTGACTGTTGATATTTGTTTTTTATATTACTTTGTGCAAACAATTTTTGTTATTTATCGTAGTTTATATAGTTGTTGGAAGAGTGAAATGAGTTTCCCGGTTCACCGATGGAAGAAGCCAGTGTGAGACAAGGCCAGCCGTAGTTTCCTCCGCTGTTCCCCAAAGTTTCGGAAGTGGCAGACTGTTTTCTAGTGGTATTGTTTAGGTAGTAGATGAACGAAAAGACCTAACACTGTGAGTTAACTATATGCTTTATCAAGAATCGCCTTGTCAAAAGATAGATATTATTTTAAATTATAATGTTAAACTTAAGTAATCGTCCTCATTTTATATTTTAGTACGCAAAATGATACATTTGAGCAGCGCAATTATTTCATCGTTCACTTTTATACCACGTCGTTTATTCGCTTTACTGCATCGCATACTGAACAATGTTATACACATTAAAACACAATATATTGATTGTATTTAACCGTGGGTTTACACTGAAGAAAACGTGCACATGACATAAGTAATCTGTGATGTATTTTTAGCAGTGTGAATTCACGGTAATGTGTCTTCTGATTGCTTTCACATAAATTCTGTTTAAAAAGTAAGAAAGAAAATCATCCAAAGTTACGAATCAATAGTTATAGTTTTTTATTATAATACAGAATATCATGTGAAAGCCAAACAGATGACACAAAGAAAATAATTTAATATAGATAGCATCTAAAGATAAATTCAAGACCATTTGCATGTCTTACTATAATAAAACGAATATTGTACCAACATTAATGCATATGACAATTTTAGTATTGGAATCGAATAGCCTTTACAGCCGGACTCAGAGTTATTTTATCGTCACATAAAGATTCCCTGAGTGTGGATATTTCATAGTAAATATAAATCTAAATTCTGAGTGTGGCTGTAATTAAAACCAAATAACACTGTTTTTTTACCATTCTAACCAATTGTACTGTCACCGTGAAATAGTGACTAACGTTAGTTTATAATCTTACTAGTAATATTGTGAACTATGATAAATTTGTGAAGTCTTCAGCAAGCGATTTTTTTGTCTTATCGGTTATAACGAAGAAGCCTAAACTTTCTAATTTGATTACAATTATTTTACTTTGCCGTAGTAAAACGTAGTTATCATTTTTGGACAGTTTATAATAGTGACGTTATAAGCCAAAGTTCACAATTTTACGGTGACATATAACAATATAGACATAGTAAGATCAAATTGTTACCTGCCTGTTTAAATGTAGTTAGTATTAATATTAAGAAAAGCTTTGTATAGATGTTAAGGATTGATGGCTGTCTAATTAGTGCCTAAAACACTACGGAAATTTCGAATATTCTGATTTATTAATATAAACTTGTGTATATTAAAAGTATTTGCGATTTTAATATTTAATATGTAAATTTAAGATTTTTGTAGTACGCATGAGTAAGAGAGAGGGGAACAATATTTTATTTGTTGTGTAATTTAAAAACATGCAGTGTAAGAGCGGCGGTGGCTAAGGGTTTTAGCTCTTGACTTAACTGCAGGTCTCGAGTTCGAATCCCGCCATGTACCAATGTGTTGTGTTGTGAAGGAAAACATCATGATGCAACCTGCACATATCGGCGACGAAATTCAAAGATATGTGTGAAGTCACGCAAAATACGCGCTAGTCGTGGAGTTGCGGAAAAATGGAGCCCATCAATGGTCGAACTACACAAGTTATAAACATGCATTGTATTGTGATCAAGTTGATACATAAAAATACTTTATAATTGAGGACCTAACACGAATATTTGTGAGAGAGATCACGTTACGTCATCGACATTCGAATTATTATTACGCAGCGCCCCTACCGGGCGTAAAACACAACAAAAACTTCATACTTTTGTCGATGAAGTTACGAAAACTCTCGCAAATACCGGGGCTACCCAGAGTACTTTTCGATCGGCGATATCGCTTATAGAATTACAAAATTGTATGAAACTGACTTTAATATTCGACAAGTCATGTGCTCGTCACTTGTGAGATATCGAACGTTATTGTAAGTTCCATACATTTTTGACGATTGTTATCAAATCGCTTTGTAAGGAATGTACTTTTGTTAACCCCCAAACACACTATAAAAGCGATCTTATAATATTATAGCGATGATAATTCGAACCAAAACATAAGCGACTTTAATACAAAAAATAAAAGTCTGTTTAAAATAAAATATACAGGGTGTCCCGTAAGTCGACGCCAAAACTGAAACAGGTGATAGAGGAAGTCCTAAGAGACACCAGAAAAATATAAAAAAAAATCTATGTCTAATAGTTTATGAACTATAGCATGTTCTAAATTTTCGAAAAAAAGTACACCCTGTGTTGGTTTTTAGCCTGCAGTAGCTATAACTCTTTACTTTTTAAAATTTTTATTTTTCTTGTCTAATCTTAAATAGTGCTTGTATAACCTATTGTTTAAAATTTTAAGCTAACTGCTACAGATTAGAAGATAATGCCACTTTTATCCGAACTATAACGGAACGATTAAATATTCAATATGGCATTCAATGACATTCGTTACACTAAAATCACTTTTAGTAGATAAAAAGATTTTTTAAAAATTGCGATTTTTGAAGAAAAATATTTTTTCTCCCTGTTATGTAAGAAATAATGTAGCAAGTGCTATACCATTTTAGAATCCTTATTAAATGCGCCAACTTTTCGCGCGACGTGCCATACTAGCATTGGTACATTTTTTTTTTCAGGACACTCATTTAAAGTTTGGCGAATATTTAATCGTTCCGTTATAGTTCGGATAAAAGTGGCATTATCTTCTAATCTGTAGCAGTTAGCTTAAAATTTTAAACAATAGGTTATACAAACACTATTTAAGATTAGACAAGAAAAATAAAAATTTTAAAAAGTAAAGAGTTATAGCTACTGCAGGCTAAAAACCAACACAGGGTGTACTTTTTTTTCGAAAATTTAGAACATGCTATAGTTCATAAACTATTAGACATAGATTTTTTTTTATATTTTTCTAGTGTCTCTTAGGACTTCCTCTATCACCTGTTTCAGTTTTGGCGTCGACTTACGGGACACCCTGTATATAAAATAAGATAATCGTTCTCTCATATTATCAAGTTATAAACCTACACAGAATGCATTCAATTAATAAAAATGCAAGCAAATTCCATAATTGTCCTGTTAATTTAACTAAGTTACTAAGTCTGTAGTACTATAAAGCTTGCCGCCCATAATAAGCGTAGATTTATTTATAATATTATTTATTATGTTTTCTTTCCTTTGCTAGAAAAACCCTGCATATGTTGCAACGCCAAGTCAAAATAATAATCAGTCTCCGTACGGTCAATACTATACGCCAAAGTTAGCTATTAAAATTATTTAATGGGGTACAAGATTTAAACTAGGACTCCATAATCAGCCATTTTTTTTTCTATATCTATGTAACCAACACTTATTGTAAAGATCACGCTGAAATGTTAGTCAAAATCGCAGTTATAATTACGAAGATATTCCAAAAAGATCACCTTTTAAAACTTCAATCGTCTTGAATAGCGATTTACAATTTCTATACTGTACGTAGGCGCGGTCAGTATATTGGGTGATCAATCGTTGATAATAACACATTTTTTCAGTTTTTTTAAATACAGTCAAACCTCGATAAGCGAGACCTGCACAAGCGAGACACCATTATAAGCGAAAATCATTCTATGGTCGCGTCGAGCTACCTCCATATGCGAGAAGCTCGGATTAGACGGAACGCGAGACAAATATCGCGGTCTTTAGACTGTCGCTTATACAGGTTCGACTGCAATAGATAATATTATGTTATTTAATAAATGTGATAAGATTTGCACAGTTATTAATACACTGATTGATAGCTAGATACGAGTATATCAATGTTTAAAATAGTATTTATAAATGCAAATGCTTTAAGTTTTTTATAATATTATTTGTCATAATTAGCCTATTTGTAACACCAATTAATGTAAGTAAAAGAATAAAATAAGTAAATTTAGAAAAAACATAACTGATTTTACTGTGTGTTTTGATTAAAACAGCAATTTTTACCAAATTATGTTATAGCATTATTAGCAAAAATATTCTTTTTTTTTATTTAATTTTGTTTTGTTATTTTTTACAAATAATTGTGTACAGTTAATACTTGACCTAGAGTTATATTTAATTATTTATTTAACTTTTGCTGTAATATATAATTTTTTTTATAATACTCTCTAAATTATTATTACCAAAAGCCATGCTATTGTGATAGTCGATATCTAGTCTTTATTTTACTTTAATTTATTGTTGATTAATTACTATTTTATTATCTGTAATTGTTTTATGAATATGGCGGGGGAGGAAACGTATAAGAAGAGGAATTATCCTCTTACTGTGCATCTCCTCCTTCGTAGATTAAGGGTAGGCAACGCATCTTGCAGATGTCAATGGGCAGCGGTCGCTTCGCTACAGCGAAACCAGGGTGGCCGCTTGCTCGTTTGAAACGTTGCCAATTTATAAAAAACACACGAATGTATGTTAAATTCAAAGAAAATGACAAAAAATAATCCAGCAGCTTATTTATTAAAATACCAGTAGATAATGTTTAGTAATAAAATATATTAAGATTTGACCAAATGTAGATAAGGTTATTCTAGTTTACATATAGTTTATACATTTACGTGTATTTTGTACATAATATAAAAGTTTTGTAATCTATAGAGTAATGTAAAAATATTAGATATATTTGCGACTTTAGCTGGTAAATAGTATAAATAGTATTCCGTGAAAATATTATTTTTAAATATTGTTATAAAAATATAAAATAGTTTAAATGAATGCGAGAATAATTGCGGTGAGCGGATTGGCATATTGGAGATTTTGTGATCATTGTTAATCAAATGAAAGTGTAACTTTGATTATATGAGCCGTAGTATTTTCTAATCTGTCTTTTATTTTATTATTATGCACTAAACTTTCGTATAAATTCATCTTAATATATATAAATCTCGTGTCACAATGTTTGTCCTCAATGGACTCCTAAACCACTTAACCGATTACAATAAAATTCGCACACCATGTGCAGTTCGATCCAACTTGAGAGATAGAATAGTTTAAATCTCAAATTATAGTCGCAACTAGCGACCCGCCCCGGCTTCGCATGGGCGCAAAACTGATACTAAATACACTACAGAAAAACTGTGAACATTGTATATAACAGCCATACTAACAATAATTGAACCCGTGCGAAGCCGGGGCGGGTCACTAGTATAACTATAAAATCGTCGGCTTAGTGCAAGAATTCATCAGAGGCCAATGCAATAAGTCGAGTTATCAGTTAATTAGTTTTAGTTATTGAATGTCCTATTATTACCATAAGTTTTCAAAGATTTTATGAGTCCAAACTATAAAAGCTAACAACTAGTGAGTTTTTGCATTATATAGATCTCATCAATGCGACTTCATAGCTATTATTAACTGAAGATACGTAATGATTTTTTGCAGTTAATAAGTTCTTGCACTAAGCCGACGAAATAAAGGAGGCGATGTTGGCGTTTTCTTTTTTTTTGGGACTTTTGTTCATTAGAACATGTCAGTCCCATAAAACAAAACTGAATAAACAGCTACTACGAAATAAAAACTTAACTAAATAACGGCACATCTCTAAATTATAAATAACTAAAAATGTGTTAATTTACGACATCATATTAAAGACCTCTAAATTGTGTTACTATACTCTATTGTGAATGTATTATACATGAAAACCTTCCTTATGAATCACTCTATCTATTAAAAAACCGGCATCAAAATCGGTTGCGTAGTTTTTAAGATTCAAGCATATCTAGGGACAAACATAAAAAAAGCATTATTGTTTTATACTATGTAAGTATAAGGATACAACAAAAAAGAAAATTACAATAATAATAACAAATAGTAGGTAATTGCAAAAAAAATAACATAAATCAATCAAGTATTTATAATTCTTGTGTCGGAGACCAAGATCCTTGAATCCTGCGCCAGCAGAGTATAAATTGAGATGACAAAAAGGTTTTCTTTTTTTAATTCCACACTGACGAAGTCGTCGACGATTGCTAGTATATCATAACTGTTAATGTAAATTCAGCACTGCATATTAAGAGTCAGGAGCTATCCACAAGAAATACAAAATTGTAACCTTTATGTCGCTGCATTCTTTAGGATATAATACAAAGTAATATAGCTGCAAACTTGAATTTTTTAATAACACATTAACAATTGTTGGCTTGTTAAGGGTTAAAAATCATGAACGTCAATAAATTTTTAATCATCCATCGTAAAATGACAGTTGGTTTAAGCTCTGCATTGACATCTGGAGTTTCTCAGAATATATTTTACAGTCAATAATTATAGACTTCATTAGGTAACTGCTTAGAATTTTCCTTGACTATCTTGAAATAAAAACCATGGCAATATTATCTATATTAACATTAAAAAGAAATGTTTGTATTTTTGTCTGTATAGAAGTAACTCAAAAACTACGTATCCGACATTAACTTCTTTCACCCTATGAAAGCTACATAATCAGTGATTAACAGGCTACATCTATTTATTCATCCTCATGGACAAAGTCGCCAGCAACACCTAGTATTAGATAATGCAATTATGTATAGCAAATTATCGGTATAAAAGAACATAAATTAAATCATTAGAAGACATTTAACATTCTAAACTCAGTCGAGCATCAAGCATTTGAATAGTAAAAATAGGAAAATATATTTTTAACTCTATTTTGTGAGATCCCCAAAATGACGTCACCGTTGGACCTGAGCTATATGAAATTAGTCCGGTTTAACTTCAGTATCATAGATTCCTGGCCCCATAGTGAAATGAAAAGCAAACACCCAGTCCCTTTGGCAAACCACAATTTTTTTTTCTTCCTTATACTATTTGTGTGTATCGCAGAGACGATTTATATAAGGAATAATTATGGAATATTGAGTTTTTTGGTTATGGGACACACTTATATAACGGGACTTATTACTTATAGTAGTTTGGTAATGAATCTGCAATAATTCGTCAATTTAATTAATGTTTTTGAAACCTTATTCCCTCGGATGGATACTAATATTAAATTTGTTTTTAATTCCACAGTATCGACTAACATTACCATGGAACACGGATTACCGCAAACTTATAATTGATTTTGTCGAAAATATTCATGTTTTTCATTACAAAGACGAATCGGAATATTCAAAGAAAGTTTGTATAAATTATTAATATTTATCTTGATAACAGATATTATAAAGGAGGAACTTTCTGTACGAAGTAAATAAGGTTTATGTTAACGCCAAAGATATATTATACTATAGATGGAACATTCGAACCCTAAGAGTGAGGCATTTTCATTGACCTCCGGTGGTCTTCCGTAAGGAAATTTCCCCTAGTGTTGACCTTTACGTTACATTTGCCGACATAAAAAGTCGACCGAATGTAACCTCTTTTCTCATATTTAAATTTCATTTCATAGTATTTACTAAACTTTAATATTATAATTAATCGATACATTTTTAAAATGCTAATTAAAAATTTATAACAACCAGAAAACAAAAATAGTCTTTGTTAAAAATTGTTTGGATTTAAATTGTTTTAAATAAAATTATAATAATGAAAAACGATAAATAACATTTTAATGAATGTTTTAGTTTATTTTATTTTATTTTTTTTAAATTAAAAGAAAACACACATTTTCCCAAACTTGGGAATTTTTTTCATAATACTGGCAAGATTTTTCTTTTTTAATAATTTCTTTCGCGGCACGCATTTTAACGTCAAATTACTGTGGAGCGCTCCCTCTATGTATAATATCTCTTTATAAATAGAGAATAGAAGTTTGTATTTTTGAATTTTTGTTTTTTTTGTATGTATTGAAATAACTCAAGAACTAATAGGCCGATTTCATAAATTCTTTCACTCATAGAAAGCTACATTATACTCGAGTACATAGGCTATATTTTAATTCCACGCGGACGAAGTCGCGAGAAACAGCTAGTATATTAAAAAGAGGAAAGATTTTTTGTAGGTTTTGAAATAACTTAAAAATTACTCGACCGATTTCGTAAATTTTCAACGTTTGAAAGCTATATTATCCTCGATTAACAGTCTATATTTGTTAATTCCGCGTTAAGAAAATCGCGAACATCAGCAAGTTAATTATTGTATAATAAAAATCTTTATTTTTCAGATGCATAACAAAATTCACAAAGTTTCTATGTTCTATACTTTATTTTTACAAATGCAATTGTATATTGGAATTTTCTTTTTTAATTATACGCCTTTACAAATCAATATAAAAGCTGGTTTGTTAAAAGAAAAAGTTTTTCCAAATCAAACTATAGATATTGAATTGTCTGTTTATTATGATTTACCATTTGATAGTCAAGAAAACTTAACAGCTTACTTTTTAGTTTTTATTTTTAATATTTTAGTCTCCATTATTAACGCATTTGCAATGTGTATAAATGAACTGTTTATATCCCTTATTGCTATACATCTTTGGGGACATTTTAAAATTTTAGAAAATAACTTGATAAATTTTCCAAAACCAAAACTAACTAAATCAACATCAACGCGAGAAAATATCTCTTACGATGATGAAGATGAGAAAATAATAAAAAATCTACTAATAAAATATATAAAACAACATCGAGTAGCAACAGAGTAAGTATTATTCTAAAATAAATTACTTTATAAATACTTTTTGGTCCAAAGTTTATAATAAAACTTACTTGTTTTGATAAGAAATTCTAATGACATTATTCGAAGTTTACTTTTACTAAGAAAAGTTTCAAATCGAAAATAACACAAAACTTATTCAAGGCAATTCCTACTTATTTCAAGAAAGAAAAAACAGTTAAAAATATATAAAAGTAACTGTGTTTTTCAAACTTTTATATCGTAAATAGTTTGAAATAGTTACTTTTATAGCAACTACGAAAAACTTAACACCAGGGCAGGATGCCCTTCAAGGGACAAGACGGGGTTATGTGAGATTTCTACACACTAAAGCACTATCGATGGCAATCCTGCGACTATGAGGATCCCGGGCACTCCAGTGGAACACATAAGCCTCGGCCCCTGAATAACCTTCTTGTGTCTTCGTAATGTTCGACAGCATGGGGCCACGTAATGCCATCTTTCCAGGAATGTGTATTATGGACTAACAAATGAAAAGCACATAATTCAATATCCGATACCAATCTAATAATGTAATTGTTTACTCGAGAGTGGCGATGGCTCAGTTTAGCTCTTTACTTGTAATCTGCATGTCCAAAGTTCGAATCCCCCCGTGTACCAATGTATTTTTCGATTTTCGAATTTCATACATCAGAAGTTACGTACAGAATGTATGTAAATTTTTATTCGAAGATCTTGCTGCGAAGGAAAACATCGTGATGAAAGTTGCACACATCAGCGAGGAAATTCAAAGATATGTGTGAAGTCGACCAACTCGCATTGGCCCAGCGTGGCCCCTTAGGATAGGCTCCCGTGTCTCTCAGGGACATATAGTGAGCTGGTGATGGTATTAATTTACTCTATTATTTTCAGTTTTCTATCAAAAACGGTAAAAGTTTTCGGAACGACGATGTGCCTGTATTATTTATTTCAACAAATAAGTGAATGTATTCTGTTATGTGAACTTTGCAAATTGGTAAATATTATAGATCGGGATCCTGGAAGCGGCAGAGCTCAGTTAAATTCAAATCATTTATTGATATACGATTAGATAGAAATTTAAGTAAGCTCCAGTAATATTTATTGCAACTTTAGCCCATGATTGCGCGAAACTGCCCCACTGGACAGGATAACTAATGCCCATTCGTTTATAGTACATACGAGTCCTATCTAATCGTATATCAATAAATCATTTGAATTTAACTGAGGTCTGCCGGTTCCAGGATCCCCCTCTATTGTGATCATTCGTATAAAAAGAAATCATAATTTAATCATCACAATCTTACTTACTAATTATTTCAGGACGCAGAAGCACTAGGAAAGTATGGAATACTAACGCTAGTTATATTTCAACAATTAATACAGATTTCTACAGTATATGAAATTATGTCATCAATGGTAAGTTATTTTCCCTAATATAGAAGTTATAATAAATTAAACTATGAATATAGGTACTGACACTTAAGCAGTTATATCAATATTAATAAATCTACACCAAAAACCTTCATTTGACAAACAGACCCGCGTGGAACAGATTGCTTGACCAGGCTAAGGCCCGCAAAGAGCTGTATAGTCAAAGAAGTAAAAGAAGAAAAAGAAAGCCCCACTTTAGAGACAAATTAAATATTTAGAAATCTTATGCCTGTTTTCACCAACCAACCCATAAAGTAGTTTCAGATTGGTGTCCTTTTGCTTAAGGGTCTTCCTAAATCTAACGGATCCCTTGCGGTCTAAAGTGACACATAACTGTTGGTGAGAACGAAAGTAGTGTTGTAAATGTCACATCATTTAAAATGCGGGAAGGGTTACCTAAAATTTAGGGATTGTTGGTAAAAACGGCTATTAGTCTTCCAAATGCACCTTATTTCTTATTTATTTTATGTTAATAGAATGAAAAACTCATCAACGCTGTGTATAGTTTGCCTTGGGAATATATGAGTACAGAAAACCAGAAGATTGTACTATTTTTTCTTCAGAACGTTCAAATTCCTTTCAACTTGAGAGCTCTAGATATGGTGCCTATTGGGGCACAGACTACGGTCGCGGTAAGTATGGCAACTATGTTAAATAAATAACAAGCCTGATAAGTCAAATTCTATTGTGTAAATTCACGCAAAATACGCGCTAATCGTGGAGTTACGGCAATTTGGCAGAGTGCCAACTTCCATCGTCACCACCTCGATGGTTGGCATTCCACAACGACGAGGTTTTCGCGTAATTTTTTACATCGCACGGCCGCGTTGTGAAACACTCTGTCCTTATTGTCTTGTTCTTTTTCTGTCTTGTATTTCCAAACGGTTACGACTTAAGGGCCTTCAAGAAAAGAGCGTACTCCTCCCTTAAAACCCGGCAACACATCTGCGGTTCTTCTGGCGTTGCAGGTCTCCGTGGGCGTCGGATTAACTAACTTAGGCGATCCGCTGCTAGTTTGCCCCCTTCTCATGTAAAAAAATGGAGCCAATTATGGGTTGAACCTTACCTTACTTTAGAAGTTTAATCAAGTATTTTAGGTTAAATAGTTTTATTATTTTTATAATTTCTTACAGATTCTGAAGACGTCTTTCTCTTATTTTATAATGCTGCGTACGTTTGCCTATGATTGAAAATAACGCAGCTATTATCATCATATCGGCAATGATATAATTTTTATTACATCTACACTTCTATTTAATAAAATGTTTAATTATACTTCAAAGCACTCGATAACTAGTAGAAATTAGAACCTTGTTCTATTCCTTTTTATAAATAAAACAGTCGAAGATACAAATAAGATCATCTCCGATGGACAAACACGATAAACTTGTTTTATTTCTATACATAATAAGGAAAACAATAAAATATTCGATTATAGTCAAATTAAAAGCAATTAGTAACTTATATGAAACGGCAATTATAATCAATACCACCAAAATAAAAGACGCCTTCCCATCGGCTGGCATCGAATAATATTCGTCATATTCAAACATTTGTTTTGATATAATAAACGAAATTAGTTTTTATAAGATGTTTCGACTCGTTTGCAAAATGTTGACTCATCCTCTTTGTCAAGCGGCAATTTTCCTAACTAAATACTCTATCCTTGTTACCTATATCAGATATTTTATATTTTTGTAAACGAGTAATTATTTGCAAAATATACTATTGCCCGTTCACACCAATCAACCCTTAAAGTAGTTTTAGATAGATGTCTCTGTGCTTAAGAGTCACCCTAAATCTAACGGACCCCTTACGGTCTAAAGTGACAATTAACTGTTGGTGAAAACGAAAGTAGTGTTAGGTGACATTTAAAGTGCGTTAAGGGTTACCTAAAATTTAGGGATTGTTGGTGAAAACGGCCATAAGTATACTAAAAGCCGAGCGTCGGTGGCTCAAGGGTTTAGTTCTCGACTTGCAATCTGCAGGTCCCGAGTTTGAATCCCGCCATGTACCAATGTGTTATTCGATATTCGTTTTTCATAGGTACATATTTACCCGACTCTCTTACGGTGAAGGAAAACATTGTGCAACCTGTACAAATCGGCGAAGAAATTCAAAAATACGTTTTAAATCGACCAACCCGCACTAATCCAGCGTGGTTGACTATGGTCTAGTCACCACTTAGGGGACGTATTGTGAGCTGTTGGCTTAACCAACATGCTTTTCGATTAGCGATGTCGCTGATGGAATCGACAAAAATGTATAAACTGACATTGACATTCGATAAAATCATGTGATTGTCACGTGTTACATATCGAACGTCAATGTCAGTTTCATACAAATTTGTCAATTCCATCAGTGATATCGCCGATCGAAAAGCATGTTGGGTAAGCCCATTGGTGATGAATAAAGTTCAATAAAATTAATTGACTAATATGATGAATTAGGTTACACTAAAGCAAGTAACTTTAAAATCAACTGCTACTACGTTTTTTATATTTGCAACTACATAAATAAATTAACATGACAAAGCTTTGAACTCTGTCTATGAGTTTCAATATAATGTTCATATTTTATTATAGTTATATACCATGCGAATAATACACAATAACGCGTAGATCAAAGAGTTTGTCGCGAAATTGTTGTGGAAAGCTCACAACAAAGCACAATTAACACACCCGGGGGCAACGATGGTTTGTATTGTCAACAAGTCGAATATACGCATATTGTTACACAAAAGACAATAATATTGTTGTATAATATAACTAGCGACCCGCCCCGGCTTCGCACGGGTGCAGATCGGTATAATGCTCATACTAAATACTGCAGCGTTTGCAATGTAAGCGCTAAAAATGTGTTAATTTACGACATCATATTAAAAACTTCTACTTTATCAGTGTTACTCTACCATATTGTGAATGAATATACAAAAAAACCTTCCTTACGAATCACTCTATCTATTAAAAACGGCATCAAAATCCGTTTCGTAGTTTTAAAGATTCAAGCACATATAGGGAAAAACATAAAGAAGCGTTATTGTTTTATACTATGTAAGGATAAGGATATAGTTGCACGACTAATGTTGTATACTAGCTCTTGCCTGCGACTTTGTCCGCATCGAAAAAACATAGTAAGTCTATGCGTTCTTCCAGAGTATGTACTACATCTGTATAAAATCCGTTCATCCGTTCTAGTGATAATTTCGAACCATCCATCATAACTTTGGGATTTATAATATTAGTATATTAAAATTGTGTTTTCAATTCTCCCCATCTATATACTAATACGTCCTATTTTATTCACCTTTATTGGTTTACTTTTCTTTTAAAAATTCTTTTTAGAGAGATAATAACGCTGATGGAAAATGAATAAATCTGTTCAAACTTGTATTGACTACATCATCGGAGACGAACGAATTCATGTCACGTCGTCGACATTTCCATTTCCTAGCTCAATACAGGGGGCTACCCAATGTACAAAGCGATTCGATAGCGCACACCAAAAATTTATGGAGCCGACAATGACGTTCGATATCTCACACGTGATAAGCACATGACTTATCGAATCTCATAGTCAATTTCATAGATTTTTCGATTCCATCAGCGATATCGCCAATCGAAAGATACTTTGGGTAGCCCCCCTGTTCCGGGGAATTCTCAACAAATATACACACTTAAGTATTATTCAATAAAGAAATACATGTTTAAGATTACTTTTTTAATGCAAAGTTTGACGGATGTACTGCCGAATGTTCAAAGGCCACTCAAATTTAAGCATCGCTTTAAATCTAAGTGGTGTCAAAACGAGATCGCCGTAGAATTTGGAGTTTAAGCGTGGATTTAACATGCAAGACGCTCTTAAATTATTGAGAGGCGATTGAAAGTTCGGGCGTAAGAAACACTTCATAATACCTTACTTGAAGAAAGGATATTCTTATAATATAAAACGTTTTTATCTTACATTCTACGTCAATTTAGAAACAAAAACGCAAAGAAAATGAAAAAAATAGTACTCAATTTCATACATTAAAAGGTTAAAGGTTTTGACCCATGATGGGCTCCATTTTCCGCAACTCCACGACTAGCGCGTATTTTGCGTGAATACACATATCTTTGCATTTCTTCGCCGATATGTGCAGGTTGCATCACGATGTTTTCCTTCACCTAAGAGCGTCGGTAAATATGCACATATGAAAATCGAAATTTCTTACATTATACTTATACTACATAGTATAAATTATTAATTTTATTATTCACTACATTTTATAAAAATACTTTTTTTAAGTTTTATTTAGTGTTTTACATCGTGTTTCAATCAATCCTTTTTATCATAAGTGGAATGATAGTCACCGACCACGCAACACATTGGTTGCCATTTATTTTATCTCTACCCTAATTTTATCTACACTAACTTAGCTTTGGTATGTTCTATGAAAAATCCCACAAAAAATAACATTTTATTTTCACTTCCTACTGAATATTTTGACAGGTATCAAGAAAAGTATTGAAGTCATAAAATGCTATTAATTTAGGCTATACGAAATAATACTTCCAAAGACTGTTAAATTAATAAAAGCGGACATAATTTAATTAAAACTTTTTTTTTGTAATACACTTAGCTATCAAGAACCTTGAAAGTAACGTTAATCCGGGCCCGACCTCAACTCTACCCGCACTTCTCTGTAAGGCCACGTACAACATAACAACTGATTGGATCGCAAACATTACTTAATAGTATAGTTACAAGTCCATTGCTGTGTTTATACTATGCTAAAAACACCTTTGTAATATTTGCCATACTATACATGCGTTGGATACATCGCACAATAAATATTTTCACCTCAATAACATTATAAACTTTTGTAACACTTGTCACAATTCATCCAATTCGGTTCACATTCGGATACTAACCATTCTGCTTGTTCTGACAACCATTTTATGTATGAATATCATTTTGGTCCTTCGAGCCGGATTTGACTCTACGAACTATGTTGAAAATGTTTAAAACATTGTAACCAAAGTGAGTTTCCATTGACAAAGTAAACATAGTATTAGTCCACAACATTTTGTTAGTCCTGTTTTTTGTCTGAAGTAATGAGATCGATGAGAAAACGTTTTTGTAGATTTCCAAAAGGTTCTCAACTCGTCCGTATGCTATACACATATTATTAGCTTTCAAAGTAGGTAACTTTAATTATTTTGTCGATTTGCTATAATTCAATTTTTCAAATGTATTTCAAAAAAATATAATTATATCGAATATTTGGTTATTCGCCCCTTAACACATATCCTTGTTTATCGAACCGAACACGAGGGAGTTGATAGAAATTGAACCGACATTTTGTATTAACATTTACACAGGTTTTTGATACCTGTTTATATTTTTACTCAATTCGGGAGAGTTTTTTGTATTTACTTTTTTATTAGACAAGAGCGTTGTTTTTTGCACATTATGTTTGAATATAAGTCGATTTAATTATGAATTCTGTAAGTTAGGGAATTAAAAATTATCTTGAAAGAGCAAAGTTAAAAACTTTATATTTTAATCCCTTTTTTTTACAAGGTGGAATCTATTTTAGATCCTAGTGCCCACTGGGGGAGCACATTTCGGTATGTGGGACTCACCCTCCTAGTGATGGCATACCGCACTAAACCACCTTGCTCCCTCTTGGCCATTATTGTGGGCGCTGCGGGCACGGTAGTAACTTCCGCAACGCCCACTGGCCGCCTTAGGAAAGGCCCTCGAACGCCCTTAAAAGGGCGCTGCGCATAAAGGCGCCCCTGTGAAGACGGCACCGTGCAATGCAGGTTCGGTCAAATATTTTAATCCCTACAGAGATATCATGGATCAAACTGTTTTATTTTAAAGTCATAGTTAACTCATTTGTAACAAATTAAAGTGCAAACCTAAGGGAGTTAAGTTTAAAACTGTCCTGTAAATTGCACTTTCCTGGGTATAATGCGCTATATTAAGACCACATTTGACTGATTTTAGCTTAAAAAAACATAAATGATTAGCGAAATAACATTATTGTGTAAGATATTAGGTACTGTTTTTTTTTGTATAAACAGCTCTTAGCGTTTCTCAGCGCTTATCGGATTTAAATTGGATTAGTTTCTTAGAAAAATAATCGTAAGAGGAAAACTTCTATATTTCTACCTAATTAGTCGCTTCGTAGCCCAAAGGCATTTATTTACGAAACAACGAACTTTTTTTTCAGTTATGTTATGTTTCTTATAGGTACTTGTCTCTTCCAATTATAGTTAATACAAGTTAAATACCACGTTAATACCGCTAAGTCATAAATCCTAAAGGTCAAGTGTAATTCACGTGTAATTGTTAACTGCGACCATTGAAAAATTAGCACTTGCCCTGATGATGGACTCCCGAAGAGTCCGAGACTAGACGGTACCGTCATCGATAATTACACGTGACTTTTTAGCCGTTTTAAATAAATAAAGTATAATAATGTCTCGCGAAAGTTTTCACAACAACGTATACTTTATTTTGTTGGTAATATTTTAAATAAAACTACTGAAAATGTTTATAGCAAACATTTTAAACGTATTTCTTCTGTGAATTAAATACGGTAATGATAAATTATTCTGTTTGTTAATTTGTTATGAAACACAGATTGTTTCCTTTAATAGAATACGAAAAAGAACAAAAAGATTATCATGAGATTCTAATTATCTTTGAAAGCATTAATGTTGGCTTTTTTAAAATTAGTTTAATAGAAAGAATTTCATTTACAATTATTTTACGGTCTTTATTAAACTTTGTGATCAAATTAATTCCTTCCAATTAGTAAAGTTGGAAGGATGGTTGGATTCTTGAATAAGTCACGTTCTATTTATATCAGACGCTTCTCTATTATAATATAATAGTTATTAATAAATAAAACGATAGAAAGAACAAAAAAAAAGAAAGTAGTAACCCTAAATACTTAATCTATACTAATATTATAAAGAGAGAAACTTTGTATTTTTGTTTTGTTTGTTGGTATTGAAATAACTCAAGAACTACTGGGCCGATTTCAAAAATTCTTTTACCATTAGAAAGCTACATTATCCTCGAGTAATATAAGCTATATTATATCCACGCGAACGAAGTCGCGCACAACAGCTAGTTTAAAATAAATATACATAGTTATGTTTACCATACCACATCTAGTATTGCATATATCAGTGCAATGATTCATAATACTTGTACAAACTCACTATCTACATTATCTGGTTATTTTTTTGGAATCTTGCAATCCCTTGCAATTTATGTAAATTTTATTTAATTAGTTACCTTAAATATGTGAATTATAAATACTTATTAAGGAAAAATAAATATCTTAACCTACAAAAGATCGTAGATACTATTATTTATCGCCATATTATACTCTTCCAATGATTGTTTTTTCAAAAATAGAACAAATCCATTAACAAAATAATTGAAACAAGCGATATTCATACTCAATCGATCTAAATTGTCGAATTTTCTTTTTATTTGCATCAAAAAAGTTTCATCTCAAGACATTCATCGACAAAAGCGACGAAATAACAATATTAGTAACAAATATTAATAATTTAGAGGAATGTAACATTTTGTCCGTTGGAATTTTTAGTCGAAGATCTGATTGATCTCAATGTAGTCAACTTGACTGAGGAGTTCTGGTCCCAGCGGCGTAGGAACGAAGCGTGATGACCACCCGATTCCCTGAAAACATAAATTTATTTCAACACGGTATTTCATTACAACATGAACAATAGTATTCTTCTGGTCAACGTGCCAATTCAATCACATATATATAGGAGAAGGGGCAAACGAGCAGCGGATTAACTAAATTAATTGGTCCGACGTCCATGGACATCTGCATTGCCAGAGGAACCACAAATGTGTTGCCGGCCTTTGAGAAGAAGTACGCTCTTTTTTGGTATATTTAAATATAACTGTTATTACACCAAATATTATAGGTATTAACAAATAATTCATGTTTTATTTATTTTTGAGGGCCAAGTGGAAAAGTTGTTCTTTCACTTGACCCTCAAAAATACAGTCTATTACTAAGTTGTAGATCCCTTGTCATTCTTTTATGCATTATGAATTCTTTACTTATATTCTTCGAAAATTGCTTGTAAACAATATAAGCTATAACATAATATGTAAATGTAAGCATGCAAATAATTTAGTACCTAATTGAGATTTGAATACAAAGCGATGTATGAGATTTATTTGATTCCATACGTGACTATCTGTGTATATCCAGAGGGCAAAATTAATGTCAAGTCACGAAAATGTTTAGTACATCGGGTGCTCGGTTGACGTAGCCCGTAAATATAAATCAACATATTTTACTAAACGATTATAGACTTGCATGTAGCAATCATCAATAAATCAACAGACAGCATTTTGATAGCGAAATAATTACTAAATCATTTTTAACATAAAACTAAAAATTGAGAAAGATGAGCTAAGAAAAAAAAAGAAATAAAGTAAAATACCATTGCTACTACCATTCCATTGGTAACACTAATTTGACCGATGTTAAGCAAAAAACGGTCATACACCGAAGTAAAGCTTCCGTTTTTTCGCGAACTCAGTCTAATGAAGCCATTGGGTAATATAGCATTCATACAGTAAATAAAGAATACATTACAAGTAAATATATGCAACGCAACATGAAACATGCAACAACAACCAATAAATAAATAAGAAGCTTAAAAAAAAGTATAAAATAACATAATATAAAATTATTTTATACATCTTTTATGCAAACTAAAACACTATCTCCTTCGGTTGGAAGTCGGTTAAAAATACATTGTGATGTACTTATTTTAAGAGTACAGAAATAAATAAAGATTTTGGTATCATACTTATCGCTTTGACTGGTTTGTTTTTTTTTGGGCCATAAATGGAATGCTCCGTAGATAACGGGATTAACAAGACTGTTTGACATGCCAAAGAAAAATATTCCGGACAAAAGGTTTTCGCCCAACTGCAAAAAAGGATTTATTATTTAACTTTTTATGTAACATAGATTTTTTATAAATGTATCAATAAGTTAGTGTTCTTAGACCGCATTTCCATCAATGGGTGATTACGGAAGCGTTTTTAAAACGCGACGCTTTTTAATCGCGCAGTTTTGCATTTAAACGAAGTGAATTAACTAAGTGATTTAACAGCGTTAAAAAAGCGCTCTTAAGATTGAGGACTTACGGCCCTTAAGACTCTATCTGAAAGTTAAGCTTACATTTCTCTCCGGATTCCAGAAAGTGAATATAATCATCATAATGTAATAAGGAGTCCACCAGATAGCAAACGCGGTTACTATGACAACGGACATCCTCAAAGACTTCATCTTCGCTCGGTCAATCAACCTGGTTCTGTTTACATCTAAAGTTGAAAGCATTTCATTCCTTTTATTATCTATTTCGAATATCCTTTTGCTGCCTGCAAATAAACAGTGAAACAGTGACAAAGCATCATATAAATAAAATAACAAATATTTTTCTATTTCCAAAAACACCACTATTTTTGAACATGGTTCGACTAACAAAGGAAATTAATATAATGAATTTTCAATCAAAATATCACATCAGTAAAGAGCTATTGTAATGCTTGTTTGAACCAAAGTAATATAATTTATCAACTGAACAGTTCCACATAATTTAATTTTCTATAATGAAATATTATAAAGCGAGATTTTGAATACTTAATTCATTATTACAATCAAATTCGGTTTTATTATTATGTAAAATGATAAAAAACCATTAATATATTTTACACTGATAAATTATCTTTGTCCTTGAACAGTGCACACATTAGATATATGCCATATGAGCAACCGACATCTTGAATAGGAAGATACCACACGACCAATTTGGCGCTGCAAAAGTTGATTAAGCCCTGTTTACAGTTGCTTACCTTCTATAGTTCTTACTGTAGATATATACGTAGATATTAAAATAATTAATGGTATAATAAACATAAATAAAAATGACAAAGTTGTATATGTTTGCTCCTGCCATCGGGCCGTGTAGAAGCCGTGTGTCACGCATTGATAAAATTCCTCAACAAAAGGTCCTTTTGCAACACGAAAAATAATCGCCTAAAAACAAAAACCTCGTGTTAACTTTTAATTAAAAAATACCACAAACATACAAATATTCAGTTACAATGATTAATTTAATATGAAACTAGACATTAGTATGTTAACTTTCAACAAAAATATTTTATGGAACGAAAAATTTCAATCCATAGATAATTTAAGAAGGAATAAAATATTTCATAATAAATATTTTGTTAAGCCGGCTACAGACTCTCAGTTTTAACTGTACACTTCGGCTGCGCAGTTAAAACTGACGTGTGTAACACTAAAACTGCACAGTTAAAAAACTGAACGTCTGTAGCCGGCTTTACGTTATAATTTGCAGTAATGAAAACAAATGAAAAGCTAGCATTCTTAATTATTAAGTGTACTGTCTACATGTATTTTAATTTAAAGTAAATCTTACCTGAGGCACACTGAGTATAAAACTCAGAATCCAAGCGATTACAATTAATTTAGAACTCCGTGACGCTGTAGCTAAACTCTTCATTGGATATTTAACAGCTAACCATCGGTCCACTCCAATAAGGACCAATATAAATGTGCTCAAATGTAGGGCAAACATTTGTGAAAATTTAAACATCTTGCAAACAATATTTCCTGCGTACCATTGTACTGATAAAGACCAAGCGGCTTCCCCCGCTAAACAAAATACCGTAACAAATAAATCAGCTATACTCAATTGTAATATTAAACGGTAAATAGCGGTACAAGATGGTCTGGTACGACCTCTGTTTTGATTTCCTCTTCTTACACTGATTAAAGTCACAAGATTACCAAAGAATGATAACGCTGCCAGTACTGAGAGCACAGTCGCCTTCATAATTGTAATTTTCGTTAAAGTAGGAGCATGTTCTAAACATAGAACATTAGAGTTATTGTAGAAATGGACGACGTTGATATCTTCCAGTATAGATTTATTGATTATTCTCGCGACTGTACATTGTTCTATAGACCACACGCTGAAGTTTAATTCATTTACGTAATTTTCTTCTATTATATTTGTTAAATTTACTTTATCTTCCATGATTTTATTATTTCTCATCATTGATTTGATATTTTTTTCATTTTTACTCTTTCTTACTTAATCTATCTGAAAATTAATCATAAAAATTAAAAGATTTTTTTTTATTACTAGTCTTTCATCTTCTATACTCTATACTAATATTATAAGGAGAGACACTTTGTATTTTTGAATTTTTGTATGTATTGAAATAACTCAAGAACCACTGGGCCGATTCCAAAAATTCTTCCATCATTAGAAAGCTACATTATCTCCGAGTAACATAGGCTATATTATTTAATTCCACGCGGATTAAATCGCGCACAACAGCTAGTACTAATATAAATGCAGATGGATTCATGAATGTTTCTTAGAACGTATCTCAAGAACAGATCTCCAAAAATCCATAGGCTACTTATTAAGATTTCTTTAATTCCACACAGACGCAGTCGTGGGGAAAACTAGTATGGTATATTTCTAAGAGTCATAACTCTATTTTTATGTCCACTATGTCGCTACATCATGTTACAGCTTCGTCTTACACCTCTAGGGACAAATTAAAATGTTATATTATAAATTATTTCAGTACATTTACTACAAATTCATGGCTTTTATTATAACCAGTTTATTTTTCGATATATTAAGAAATCACTTAGTGTTTTGATTATATTTGGACAATCAAAATGTGATCTCCAATTAATAGTATTTTTTTTTTCATATCGTAAAGTGGCAAACGAGCAAGCGGCCACCCGGATTCGCTGAAATTGCGAACCGACCGCTGCCCATACACATCTACAATTGCAGATGCGTTGCTTACCCTTTTTTTTATAAGCAAAGGGGGCAAACAAGCAGCGGGAACACCGAGGTGATCATCGACCCTTAATCTACGGAGGAGGAGTCGAGCAAGAGGATAATTCCTATTCCATTACGTCCTCTCCCCCGCCATATCCACTTTCTCTTCTCATCATTTCCTTTAAGAAAAGGATAGGAAGGGAAAGTAGACTAAAATAAGGCCTCCGGCATCACACTCGCCGGACGACACACGGAATTGCTTCCATTTCACGCCTGTCTTCTGTGTGGTAGTGGTAGTCCTCCGTGCGAGACGGACAATTCGTGCGAAGATGTTGAAGCGGGCTCTACCACTGTTATATTACTCTATACTTCTAAATATAGCATTTATAAAGTCATAACTACAATGAAATAAAAATCTGACAGTGATTTTTCAATAGAATCCACATCATTAGGGAAAATCTGTTTGGCATTGTACCTTTTAACCATTAATGAGTGCCTTTGAACACGCATATAAAGCTTTGAAATATCTTACACAACCTACGACAATAACAACTCCCATCACGAGCTAAAATACAAATGTATGCAATTTGTTATTCTATAAATATGAGAATTTCTTAGAAGATGAGAAAAATAAGAATTTAAGTACATTGAAGTAATATCGACGTAACGTAGTCGAGTGAGTCATTCCTTTTACCAAATGTCGAATGTTTGAACAACTTGTACAAATTAAAACGATGAAAATAACACTCCTTTACGATATTATAACAAGAATTCTTTAGATTTACATGCAATTAGTAGTCGAACACCCGGTTCGAATGGTCAAATGGTCAAAAACCACGGATACTTCGTTACATAAGCATAACTTAATATCTAAGTGGCTTCAAAGTTAAACGAGATCGCTGTTAAATTTGGAATTTAAGCGCGGACTTAACATGTAAGACGCTCTTACATATAGAGTGGCGTATGCCTTATTTGTGATAGAGGCAATGCTAAAAAGCGTCAATTAAAATATGATTGCTGATAGAGACGGACATAAGGACGGGCAGGTAAATGGTGATAATGATAGTCGAATTTAGACAGTTAAAAATTTAAACAATTTTAATTAATAAGGCAAATCACAGACATGTAAAAACATATTTAACAAAAAAAAATATAGACGACAAATGACAATGTATTCGACTATACATGATAATATAAAGTCAAAGGGAATAGCTTCGCTAACGTGGTCACGTCATAGATTAATTTGTGTGATACAGTTGATTCCAGGAATTGATAGAAAATTAATAAGATTAACGCCAATTGGGATATGCTATACTCATGATAATTGACAATATTAAGGTTAGAACTCATTATAGCTATAAGCTCGAATCGCATCATGTTGTTAAACCGTATCCAATCTTTGCAAACGGGTGGTAGCCGCGTGAATAACTAGTGAAAAAAATTAGAAGACTATTAGGACAAACAATAAGTCAAATGTTGTCCTTCCGAGAATTACTCGCGAGAAAAGCAGAGTTATTTATTAGAAAAAAAACTATTTTGTAATTATAAAATTTGTTACTTATTTTATTTAATTATAGATTAATTTATAAGAGACTTTAAAGATACAAATTATTTAATCATCAAAGAATATATCCCAGACATATGAGAAGCACATCAAAAAGGTAATTACAATTAATTAAATTATAGTCTTAAAACAAAAAAGTTCTATGACTTATTAAAACTTTTACGTATTTTTGCTATGTAAAATAAAATGTACTAAAAACATGATATACAACTTACGAGTGAGTAGGCAATACAAAATACAATAGTAAATCATAAGAAGGCTCATAAAACTACGAGAGGCAATCTCGGAATACACTTGGTATAAAGTATCCGAGTAGTGATAGAATACGAACAGACTCGTAAAGCGTTAATCTAATCATATTGAAAGACTATGTGAAATAAAATAAAATTGATATTTATTTCTACGTTTTAACCAATCAATAAATAATTATATAGCAGATTTTACTTAATTAACCAAAACCGGCTACAGCCGTTCAGTTTTTTAATTGTCCATTTAAAACTGACGTACACGTCATTTTAAAATGCAGAGTAGAAGTGTACAGTTCTCATTTTTGCATACACACGTCAGTTTTAAGTGCGCAATCGAACTGTACGGTTCAAAATGAGCGTCGGTACCTGGATTAATACGAAGTAACCATTCCAACTAAGCTATTTGCAATACTAGGAATATGGTTTAAGACAATAGTCGACCTTTAACAGTAAGCCATTGGCGGATCAAACTATTATTCTATTATAAGACTTGTTATTACGAACTAATTAGTTTTGTACGGATTTAAAGATAAAAGTCCGAAAGATAATTATGTTTTATTTCGAAACCGAGATAGGTTCTAACCTTGTTTGGATTTATATATATTTGCGATTCTAACTAACATTTTCTTAATACTCTAACATGAAAAGGTTATTCCCAAGACCGTAATAGTAGTTTCCCTTTTAGATAAAAATATACTGGAATTTATTTTATGTTTTGAATTTCACGCAACAGTTCGTATTTAATTCCATGCGACATCCAATTTATTGCTTCTCATCTCACATTAGCATTTAGTTGAGTAATTAGCAAATAATTTCACGATCCGTATTATTTCACATTTCTATATTATTCCTAACTCTATATGTCAGACAATTTAATAATTTTTTTAAACGAGAAACTACCTACGCATGTTCACCGAGACAAAGGCATGTCCTTACCACCTACAGCATAGGGCTTAAGAAGTGCCCTTGAAATAAAATGTTTTTGTTTTTCTCATTTAAAAAGACTGGCTATTTGCATAATTCTATAACAAAATAAAAAGCATGGTTTTATCTAAACGTTACTACATATGTTTTTTCAGAAGGGATAAAAAATAAAATTGTTAATAAAATTGCTATTTCCGCAAAAGATGACAAACTAAATATGGTTTTGTCGGGACGTATTTAAAATATTTTTAATAATAAAAAACAAGTTCTAGCAAAATTTGATATAATTTTAAAATGTATCTTTACGACGTAATAGATTTTTATTCTAATCATCAATCTAAAAAAAAAAAATATCCCATATTATTTAAAAAAACTAACGTAATTTTTTAATAGTGACCATAAGCTTATTTTTTAGTTTTTTTTTGTTTGTAGTCGGAATGGTTACGATACGCGTTGTTAAAATGATTTTCCTTAATGTTTTGGTAAAGCGCAAATATAACGTATTTCGAGACAAAAAAACAATAGCAATCATACATCAAATCTACAATAAAGATCATAAAAAAAACTATAATTACCGCATAATCGTTGTAGTCTTAGTAAACTGTGATTAAGTGGTGTTTCTTTTTATATTTCATGCAAAAATAACTATAGAATGAATAATTTTGATGTGATCATTAATGGACAGCGAAACTACTGGGTACTACAAAGCGATTTAATAGCGAACATCAAAAATATATGAAACTAACAATGACGTTCGATATCGCACACGTGACAGGCACATGATTTATTGAATGTCACTGTCAGTTTAATACTTTTTTGTGGATTTCATCAGTGATATGGCTAATCGAAAGATACTTTGGGCAGCCCTCCTGTAGTTTTGCAAACATTCACGTTATTAGAAATAAGATATTTTTTGTAAATTCATCCTTGAATTCGGTAAATGTGGCAGGGTTATTAATCATTTATTATGATTTATTTATATTGATTATTAATAACTTGCATGTTGTTCCTTTTAGTTCAAATTAAAAAAAAATAATAAAAATAATTACTTCATCCAAACCCAATTCAAATATACTAGGGGATAAAAGTTTGTATGTAGAAATATGTTTTCAAATAAATACTTGGAAATTAACAAAAAGTCCTTTCATATATACACTTTAAACGCGGACAAAGTTGGGGTTCACATATAGTATCTAAATGTACTGAAATTAATAAAGATTTCATATAATTTTATTAATAAGCAAATAAATTAGAGAACTTAAATATAGGTCACATTCAATCCCTTGAGGTA
Organism: Papilio dardanus tibullus; assembly: GCA_013186455.1. Taxonomy (NCBI): domain Eukaryota; kingdom Metazoa; phylum Arthropoda; class Insecta; order Lepidoptera; family Papilionidae; genus Papilio; species Papilio dardanus. Next base: position 180,215 of record QDHC01003273.1, read on the forward strand.
AGTGAAGGCCATTCTGAAGCTGATATTTTAATTATTTCTCTCCCACGTAATATTACAAACGTAATTGAGAAAATGTTTTGTGTACAATAAAGTTTAAAATCTGTTATTTAACACAGCGAAGGAAAACATCGTGATGTAACCTGCACATATCGGCGAAATTCAAAAATATGTGTGAACCAACCAACACGCACTTGGCCAGCGTGGTTGACTACGGTCCAGTCACCCCTTAGGGTAGGTTCCGAGGCTCTCGGTGGGAACGTTTTGTGATCTGGTGATGATGATGATGATGACCGGTCATGAGTTAACTCGTGTTTTTATGGCCGAACGTTGCTGACCGGCAACTAATATCGTGTTGCGCCTTTTTGTATTATTTTACTTCCATATTCAATTACAAAATAATAGCCGGTGGTATTAGATAAATTTTCAGTAAAATTGACGGTCAACAATATGTTAATACAAGTTAATGATAAGTACAAATTAATGAATAATATATTACAAATTTTCTATAAACAAATGTAAAAATTAAAAAAATAAAATAATTTACCTGTTTTAATCCATTACTTAGTTGTATATAATTTCTGTTCCTTTCTTAATTATTAATTAAATACACTATTTAAATTTAAATCTATTTTTAAATAGCACATCACAATGTATAAAACAAAATTATAAGTTAAAACTTAGAATTCCAAACTCAACTTCAACTTAACTCTTTTCAAACGCACGTCTAACCGTCTCGGTTAACAAAAACATACTGATGCGATCAAATTCACTCGTCAAGTCTATTACGAATAAAGACTACGAGCAAAATTACTTCTCAATATTATGTCGCAATTTCATTGTTGAATCAAGTGTTTTAAAACATACCAGTTTATAAATAGTATTAGTAAATTATATTTTATCTTTTTGAACATGATGTACAATTGACTATTTAAAGGCTTCAATTATTTTGTTACCCAAAACCATTGATTTTAGTATCAAGATTTTTGATAAATGAACTATTATAGATATAAACTAGCTGTTGTGCGCGACTTTGTCCACGTGGAATTAAATCATATAGCCTATGTTATTCGGAGATAATGTAGCTTTCTAATATAGAAAGAATTATCGAAATCGGTTCAGAGGTTTTGAGTTATTTCAATACAAACAAATATATAAAAATTCAAAATACAATTTTTCTCTCTTTATAATATCAGTATAGATAACTGCGTTTTGTTATATCTGTAGAATAAATTATCATTAATTTATCAAGCTGTTCATTTGAGAATTCGCGTATTTTAAAGTATAAATGTTAATTATTTTATTCATCATTTTTATTAATAATATTTTTTTTCGTGATATAATCTGTAACTTCAATCCTCAGGAATATTCTATACTTATATTAGTGTGCGTTTCGACTGCATTGAGACTTGAAAAGGAAGACATGAAAAGGAAGAAATGAAAAGCATGACTTTATTAACACATGTCTCGTGACAGTGGAGCTCTACAGTTATATTTATTTATCAAGGTACACCGCATGTTCTACAAACTGTAACAGGGATTAAAAGCCTTGTTCACACTAGGAGAGTAATTTAATCGAGTAGTAAATAGTAAGTATCCGAACAAATTATTTAGTAATCTCTAAGTAACTCTACTAAAATGTTTCTCTTCGGACACGTTTAGTTACTAAATTTCTTGCTACTTGAATAAATAATATTCTAGTCCGTACAAGGCTTAAGGCGAAGTCATGTTCTACAAACTTAACAGTCACATATTACTGGATACAAGAAGGCCTCTATACTGAGACAAAGTAAAACTAGTTCAGGAGGGAGAGGCAATTATATTGCTAAAAGTGTTGCGATAAACGTTTTTTATTTTTTATTTAACTTAAAAGGAATAATGGCCATTTTCACCGACAATACATAAATTTAAGATAACCCTTAACGCACCTTAAACAAAAAGACACCTATCAGACAAATGTGACAAGAGAAAGAACAATATACACTGGCAATGTTTATTAATTAATCTGACATATATATACAAGTAATTCTAAATTTAAAACTAACTCTTTTCTTTAACGCTAATGGCTTTATACATCACACTATCTAAAACTACTTTAGGCGTCGGTTGGTAAAAAAGGGCATAAGTCTCAATAAGAAAGGAACTTACAGATGACAGGCGTACACTACATACTTGTAGATATCATGATTTCAATTTCTTTCTCCCCTACAATAATCGTATACCTCTCATATTCTTGATTTATGATCTTCATTTGTCCCGTATTGCTGACAATGCATCGCAACCCTTCTCCGATATTATCACGTGCCCGTTAAATCGGATCTCGATGGAAGAAACGTTCGTAAGAGCACTCTTGATACACAAGAAAGCTTTGATGAAATTGATAAGGAAAAACTACGATTCATGATATATTTTCGATATATAAAATAAATGATACTTAAAGTGGGATATAAAAATGAACTATATCTTCAACTAAGACTTTTATATGGGAATAACTAACTACAATATATATAATACATTTTTTTGTTGAGAATTTAGAAACTACAAAGATTTATGAGATACATGGGTCACAAAATATTTTTGAAATTTTTCAACATTAGTTACAGATTAAAAGTATTCGAAAAATACCTTTTATCCAATGGAAAAATAGAAGTAGAAATATATAATTGTAAGTATCCAACGTAACAGTGATTAATTTCCATGGCAACCTGATAAAAATGCGTGCGAAGCCCTGAGAAACAAGGAGTACGTATAACATCTAAACAAAATATGTATGGCGCTTAAAATTCTAGGAATGTACGTATCGAATTTTCAAATAATATACGTTGCCTCTCTGATGCCATTTAACCAAAAGAACGCCTTCACGGTTTATTAAAAATTAACATAAAAATATTATTTTTAGTTCTCTTTGACTAACCTTTAGCGTCTGAAAACTTAAAAACAATGTCAAACTAATTTTATAATAATATTGAAATGAAATACTTATTGTAGAAACGAATCATACACTCCAGAACTAACTTTGGTACTGAAAAGGATAGCGACTATAGCGAGAAAGATACTTTTCGATTTTCATATGTACATATTTACCCGACGCTCTTAGGCGAAGGAAAACATCGTGATGCAACCTGCACATATCGGCGAAGAAATTCAAAGATATGACTATTCACGCAAAATACGCGCTAGTCGTGGAGCCTTAAATAGGTCGAACCTTATCTTTACTTGATATTAGTACATCTAAGAAATAACTACTAGCAAAGTAGGTCAACATTGAGCTACTTTCCTAGACTTCTTTCTTAGTCAGTAATCAAAAGCCGACTTCAATTTTTAATGCAGTCGAACCGCCATATTTGTTTCGCTTCTAGAGGTTTCTCTCTAATCCGAGTTTCTCGCTTATGGTAATCGTCCCTCGGGACCATACAGTGACTCACGCCTATAAAGGGTTCTCACTAATCTAGTTCTCACTTAGCCAGGTTCGACTGTATATCCAACAATACAAGGTGTTTCTTTAACATATTTTAATATCTATTTAAATTGACATAATTAAGACGGAGTTGCGAAGATGATTATTTTCACATTTTAGAATGTTGGTATCTATTCAGTATGACAATAATTAAATTGGAATTTGTTTGAACGTAATAACGAAGGTACAAAATAATAACACCTTTATACGTAGATACGCGTATGTTACATGTATATACTCTATATATACTAATATCTCACGTACGCAATTAACGATTTCCCGCTATTATCTTGGAGAAGCTACGTCAAAATTAATCATATACTTTTAAAAAGTTTAATCAATGGGTCTTACATTAAATAGGCTTATAAAAAAATAAGTAAATGTAATATTACTTTTTATTTATTTTGACTTTTACTGGCGACTGCACCAGCGCGGAATAAAAACTTTAGTGATAAGGTAGGTTTTAATGGTAAAAGATTTTTTGAAATCGTATTCGACGTTTTTGAGTTATTTCGTTGCGTTAAAAATATGAACCATTCTTCATAATCCTACGACTTCATTAGAGCGATTTCGAGTAGAAAAACGGAGATTTCGCTTCGGCGTAAGTATTTGTATTGTAATGCAAAAACATTGTACGATTTGTTACTTGAAGACAGTTGTAATTAATTACAAAAGTTAATTTTAATTTTACGAACAACTTTTAGTAACAATTTAACTCGTCAACATAAAGTTTTACTCTTTATTAAATCCTTAAGATAATGTTAAGTTTAAAAACGATAAAAATAAGTCCAACTCTACACATTTAACACTCACTTAACCTTTAAAAATCGGTGGAGCAGTTTTTTTATAAGAAACGGAAATCCGTATTCTTTGCACGCCCGCAACACTATAGCACAGAACGCTTTTTCTTCTATAAAGATTCTAGTCCCGATTGTCATTAACACGTATAGGTGCAAATTACTTAAAAGTGAAATAATAATTAATGACTAAATTAAACTATAACCTAATTTATACTGTTGACATGGGTAACCTTCCGCAAACCGCAAGGCTTAACCGGACCCCGTGTACTACAATTACTTACTAAAACCTTAAAGGTTCTATTAATTAATTTGCTACAACATGAAGCAAGCACGATTTTAATATTTAAGGATCAAAGTAATGAATTTGTAAACTCTTAAAGTATTTTGTGTGCGAATTAAAAACGATTATGTCTTTAATTTTCCCGTTTTATTAGAGTAGGTCGGAATAATATTAATAATGTATAACATGGCCTACGTAGCACTTTGAATATGACTTGAAAATTAAGCTTGCATTCGAGCTTCACTTAGAAGATTTTAATTTAATAAATAAATTAAACTTAAAAGAGCCCGAGGTAGAGTTGATTTTTAAACAAATCGAATTTTGTACTTTATTTTTTTTAATTAAGTTCAATTATTGCAAACATTTTATAACGCCATCTTATGGGTGTTTCTTTAATTATTTTAGATGGCGCTAAACGCCGTTTGAAGACTCGACACCTTAGTGTAGATTTATAACCTTCATACAAGATGGAGTGATTCGCCAAAAATGATGTAGAATTTTGTAGCTTTACTTTGAAGTAAAGCTTGTGAAAGTTTAGTTTTTATTAAACTCTAAAGTAGTTATACCTGAATTTACATAATGAACATTTAAATTACAAACCCGGCGAATTTATAGTAGCTGGGAAAAGCTTAATTGCGAGATTTTTTGATTGATTTGTTGTAAATGACATGTTCATTAGGTTGTTTTAAATAGCGTTACTTCAACTATGGAAAACATTAGCAGTATTTAATGAATAATTTTGCAAAATTAACTCAGGGTTGCGCAAACGAATTCCATTTCTATAAAACCATGCATACTGCTTGACTAAATGAATTTTCAAAAATATATTACTGAGCGAATTTTCGTCAAGGCACTAATTATGTAACACGATGTGAAACCGCATGGATGAAAATTTCTCCGAAATCTTTTAGAATATGCGAGCATTGTAATACATTTTTTTGTAATTTCATATAAAAAAATAAGTTAGTTAAAGCAACTTAAATGAAAGATAAACTCCATCTGGCTTACGGCCGGTTTCAATATTCAAACATAATCCGATTTTATTAACCAGCAGTTGATTGATGAGTAAGACCTCTTTGTTTAAAGTATATAAAAGAAAAGGAAAATGATATGACAGTTGTTAACAGAAATCGATGTTATTCTAACCCTGCGGCTTCATTAGATCGAGTTCGCAGAAAAAACGGAGAATTTGCTTCGACGTATGCCCGTTCTCTACGCGAGATCGGTCTAATGAAGTTTTAATTCAAAAGTCAATCTAATTTTGAAATGATCTGACGTTTTGCGATTGTTGTTATTGGAACCCCGATTGTCACTACTCTGGAGATCGAATAAAATCTTGGATTGCCCCAATGTCAAATCGATCGTTCGATATTGAAACCGGGCGTTAGTAACGAAGAAATAAAAATATGAGAAATTAATAATTAAGCTTAATCGAACTTTCGAAATATATTAAAAGCATTAACGATAAAAGTCGATTTATTGACATCAAAGGACATCAATGTCAAATAAATTATAATTGTAAAGAACGAGACATAATTAAAAAAGGTTTCCGAAGCAATATCACAGCTAATAAATAAAATTATTATAATACGATCAAACGATACTTTTAAGGAGTCCATTAGTAAAAATGTACAAAGAGGAAACTAATTAATATGCTAAGCATTTTCGTAAACTGAAAATGGAGTTTCCTGTTTACAAGAGACGTGATTTTTCGCTCAAGTTCAGGAGCAAAAAGACTTATGACAGAAATGGCATAACCTACACTAATATTATAAAGAGAGAAACTTTGTATTTTTGTATTTATTGAAATAACTCAAAAACTACTGCTCCGATTTAATTTTTTTATCAATAAAAAGCTACGTTATACCCGAGTAACAAAATAGGCTATTTTTTTAAAATTTCACGCAAATAACACCTTGTACACAATAAATATTTATTTTAAAAAGAAAAAAAAGTTGATTTGTAAGATAACGTTTGTAGTACGACTCCTTTACTATTTCAAATCGCATCACAACACTTAAATATATCTACTAATTACACACACAGTCCATAGAATTATTCTTGGAAAAGAGCTCTTAAAACTCCTATATTAAAAAGATTACTTTAATTTGACAGTTCCGAACCGAAGATGAAGCATGAAGTTAATGGAAGAACATTTTTAATATGATATTATATGTTTCATAAATGCTACGATATTTTACAGTAACAGAATATATTCACTGTTGTGGGTTGTAAACTTTGATTGGAAAACTTGTCAAATAAGCGAGGCTCGTCAACATCTTCGGAGAAGTTCATAATGTCGGCCGATATACTATTATTTTGCTGTAACTATGTCCAGTAAGATTACGGGCTCTATGTTTAATTGTAAATCACATAATTTTTTAAAGGAAATTAATTTCTGTATAGAAGCTGAACATCTACGAGCTACGACGCTACGAGATGTGCCTACGAATATTGCTACTAATCTCTACGCGAAATAATAAAAAAAATATATATGTCCATACTTACTTAATGTTATAAAGAGAGAAAATTGGTATGTATTTTTGTATATATTGAAATAACTCAAGTGCTACTGGGCCGATTTCAAAAAATCTTTCACCATTAGAAGGCTACATTTTCTCCGAGTAACATTTATTTATTACCACGCGGACGAAGTCGCGCACAACAGCTAGTATAAGTATAAAAACGTGGTCATAACTCGGTCCTTAGTTATAATGAACACGTGAAATGAAAACTTTCGTAACATTTTTTAAAATAATGGGCGCATGGAGATGTGAGGAATTTGGCACATTTCATGTTTCAAGTGAGACGAAATGTAGAGTGCTGAAATAAATACTTAAAATATCTTAAGCCGGCTACCAACGTTCAGTTTTAACTGTATAGCTCGACTATACAGTGAAAACTGACGATTAAATGTCAATTTAAACTGCACAAACAACTTGTACAATTCTCAGTTATGCCTACACACGTCAGTTATAACTGCGCAGTCGAACTGTGCACTTAAAACTGAGTATCTGTAGCCGGCTTTATTAAAACGTTAAACTTTGTAACACATTAACAAACCAAAGATTAAAATATTTCTATTCTTGATACTAAAAATATGTTTTATAATTATTTTCATTTTATTTTTATTAAAGATTTGTTTTGAGATCATTATGTTTTTAATTTATTGTGTCTCTGCAATCTAGAGTCTAAGAATTTTCTCAGAAATATTACAGCCTGTTCCAGTTTCTTCGAACTGGATACTGAAGGCCAGTACAATAGTTATTATAAAATATCGCCTTTTTTCGTTATAATATTAACCAGTTTTTATTACTTGCAGTTATTTTTTATACACAACCTATTTAAAATTGTACTTATTACCTCATTAACGAAACCAATTAATTAATAAATTAATGATTTAAAAAATGCTGCAAAGCATTAGCATGGATAATATTTAGAATTTTTTCCTATCGTAATAGGTATGACATTATACCTCGGCTTCATTAGTCCGAGTTCACTAATTAAACGGGCATTTTGCTTCGCGCTTAGTCCGTTTTTATCGCGAACTCAGTCTAATGAAGCCAAGGCTTTATACATTGCAGAACTAAGGTATAATAATATCCAAAGATGTAAGCATAATTAGCAATAGACTGGACATATTGATCGTTGGAAGGACAATTGATAGAGTTAAATACTCTTACAATGGATGTCACGTACTCGTCGACGCATAGATACTTATTGCCTAGAATAGGTCGATGATTGCGACAAGATTATTAGGAACTATTGTTAAGGGTGACGTGGAATTTATAACAACATATTGGTAATATTTACCTATTTACAGATCGAGCGATTGATTAATTACTATAAAACGAGCGATTCGAAACAAAGCGATTCGATAGCGAACATCAAAAATGTATGGAACTGACAATAACGTTCGATATCTCACACGTGACAAGCACTTACCGAATGTTAATGTCAGTTTCATACATTGTTGTCGATACTTTGGGTAACCCCCCTGGAGAACATAAAAAAACGTACGTCGACGCGTATTCATTTGCCCTCTTTTCCCTTATTGTGTTCGAAAAAGTTACGTAACAATTCAATACCGTTTGTCAGCCGAATGAAGACTTCCTTAGAAATAATATAATTGCAAAAAAATCCAGAGCCACCCTCGTAACTTTAATCAACAATCGTTTAAAAGATACAAAAGCTTCTTAAACGAGAAATACGTTTGTGGATTGTGAGAAATTAAAATGTCTCATTTTTTATTATAGTCATTTTTTACATTTCTTTAGATGAATTAAAAGAGAAAATTATGGTTTTTATACAAAGTACAAATCATCTTAAGAATCATCATATGTAGTACTACAGCCGCGGGTAGGCATGGGCCTAGTCCAGTAAATTTCTCCAATTTGCTCTACTTTGGGCCTTGGGCCTTGACGCCGGTATCCTTAAAATCACATTCAACTTGATCTAGCCATCTTACCTCCGTGCTCTACGTACATCCGGCTTACTCTCCAACAGAAGTTTGGGAACTCTGAAATCATCCATGCGTTTGACATGTCCAGCCCAGCGCCGTCCAATTTTTATGGCCTTGAGAATCTTGAGAATAGATATAAATATAAAACTTATATACTTATGAAGGAAAACACTATAAAGACCATCGTCCACAAATCTACACAAATCTGCGTTTTTATTTTCTAAACAACTTAATGCTCGTAAACAGGTACGCGTCATCGATGTAAATCACTTAGCCCCAGTCACACGAGCGCCTTTTTAACGCACGCAAAAAAAACGTTGAGATAGACCAAATGCTTTTTCACGTGTTTCGCGCAGCGTTGGATTTTCAGGGCTAGTTCGACCACATAAGAGCCATTTTACAACGGTCTTATGAACAAAGGCGTGAAAAAAACACCCATGTGTGAATGCAGGCGTAGAGAATAAAAACACAGATTGTGTTCGGAGGGCCTAACGATTATAAAAAGCGTATTTCTCAACAAACAAAAATTATGATTAGCGTAAGTTCCGTCAAAGCATTTGCCGTCTATTTTTCAGAGAAACAGGTCACACTTTTTAATGCGTTTGGATGAAAAATGTCGCAGAATCTGTCATGAGGAAAATTGTTTGTCCTAATGCAGCGTTCGGTAAATGGGTCAAGGAACGGTATTACATTATTTTAGACATTCTTTTACATTTAGATACAAACAATGGCTTATAAAATAAGACAGAAAATATTATATGCTAGCTGTTGTGGGCGACTTCGTCTGCATAGACCTAAAGAAATATAGACTATGTTACTCGGGGATAATGTAGCTTTCTAATGGTGAAAGAATTTTTGAAATCGGGCCAATAGTTCTTGAGTTATTTCAATACATACAAAAATTCAAAACTACAAAGTTTTTCTCTCTATACTATTAGTATTATTATCGATCAGAAGTGATGTTGATTTTTAAAAA
>QDHC01003294.1:17929-28848 GCA_013186455.1 Papilio dardanus tibullus
AGTTTTATAGTCCTGCCGCAGAGCCTGCGCTAGAGGCGTGATGTTCACGGTTTTAGCGTCAACGAAACGGTTAATTATTTTTGTCAACTGGTTGTAGAACTAGTTATTTTTATCAGCTAGTTAACCATACATTCAGTAAAGAAAAATCTGAAGACTGAAGGCGAAACAAAAAATGACCAGACTCCCTATTTAGATTTATGTTGAATTCAACTAGTTGAATAAAAATCAATTAACGGGTGTAGCGTTGACGGGCGATCAACGATTTAACTATTGTAGTTCGTTGAATCAACGCCCATACCTAGCCACGTGCAGGCAGACAGATAGTGGGACGCGATATCGGACACCGGAGATCCCGTCCCATTATCTTCACGAATGCTGAGGAGCTTTGGAGTGATGATTGATCAATTCTAAATAATTTGTGACTGATCCTCTATTAGGAAAAGGTTTACTGACTGTATGTTGAATAATTGAACAAGAGAAAAGAGAAAAGTTTGATGTGTGGTTAGAATAGAGAATGAGAAATGTTGGAAAGCATCCGCATTCACAACAACTATAGTGAACTACATTAAATATCCCGCAAGCCGCGTTACCATCAACACTGGTCCAAGTCTTGTAGTCGTGCAGGTTGGAGATGCCGAGCCACACCACCAGTTTGTCAGCGGCGTTGATCACCGCTGGGTAATGCATGCCTCGCACCAGTTTCTGCATGAACAGGAACTCTTCCTGCAACGATAAGACAATGTCTGTAGGGAACGTCTCAGGAGAATTTACTTGGATACAAGGGAGGTGATGTAAGGAGTAGCTGTAATTGACAAACATGTAGGCGCTGTATAGCTCTAGAAGAAGCGAGAGGATGAGAGCCTCTACTTCTGTCTATTCGAAAATAATAATGACTGCTTCATTACCTCAGACTTGGGCACCGCGAGCTTCCCGCCTTCGTCCGCACAGGCGTCGCGCGCCACCGGCCATGGCTGAGACCGATACACTATCCTGTACGCAGTCCTCAGCTTCTCGTTCTTTATGTAACCTAGAAGATACCATTGTTAATTGCAAGGATATTAGGAATAAACTAGAAGAGGACTTTAAGGATTCTAAAACTAAAATAAATATTGTGCATCAAACTAGATGAAGAAACTATAAAACTTTTTTAATAATTAATTACTTTTTGTGTTTCATGTACCTTGTAGAGAGTGGCTGTTTACGAAGCTTATAGTCATCACTAGAGCGAAGAAGCAGATTTCTTGTGACCTGCAAATAATCGGAGATTTTACAAATATCACATTATTGATATGAAAAAAGCTTTACACTAAAATGTATAACTATAGGTTTTTACCTCATTTTGTATGTTTATCGCCTTTGGTGTAATTATTGGTCAAATTAGCAGTTTCTTATCGACCAATGCACTTAAACTGCAACAGAATTATATTTTGTTTACGTGGTTGAAAATCAATGTGACACTTAACGGGGTCAGCAGCCACGATCAGAATCAGTGCATTCTTACTAAGTATATAAACACAAGTATAAAGTCACAATAGAAAACAAATTAAAAAAAAGCAAAAATGTTGGGATGACAAGCGTGCTATGTATACTTATGTAGTTTAGGGCTGCACTTAAATTTTGGATTTGAATAGGCACGAGTGAAATTGAGTCCTTTTTCTTTATCCCAACGAGCTTGTTAAGGTTCTTTGTTACATGGACACGGTTTACCGTTTGAAAATAATATGAAAATTTACTTACTGTCTCAGTTCTTACAGGACTGCTGTTTTATTGTTATTTCTATAAAATATCGATAATTATAAACGAGTATGTTTGCGACCGGTCCGCATGTATTGAGGTTTGCGCGTCCACTGACTGCGCGCTAACGGTGCAGCTGTATGTCACAGAGTGTACGGCTAGTGCCCGTTACCTGGTGCCCGCTATCTGCAGGGTATTGCCTCGGAGATAGGAGATAAGGGACACGACACTGTCTTTGCGTTATCACCTCTGTCAGGCGTCTCGTCATGTCGCGAGATGTCCAGCAAGTCTGGGAGACAGTACTAATCCTTCCAAAACTATCTGATTCTACACCATTTGTTGGACTTTGTAATTGTCTTATAAGCTACCTTATTCTTAATTAAAGTAACTTGTATGTGTATGTTTTACGTCTCGAATAGATTGGTAAAGGATTATCTAAAATACTCATATCAAATAAAATAAAACCACTTTGCAATAAATAAAACTTTAATGATTACAGTTTAAATAAATTAAGAAAGAATAAATAAAATACAATAGTAATACTTAACGATAAGGTGGTGCATAAAGTGGTCAAATAACTATCCATAAGAATAGTGGAAGCCATGACCGGCGCCGTGACCGCCGAAGTACCATCCCGCGCCGTACCCACCGAGCGGGTTCCGGTAGCTGTTAATAGATTCATCCGGTACGTGATTTTCGGTTATTTTGAAACCGATCTTCGTGTTCTTGTGCACAACACTATGGAGTGGTATGACTGTTAGATCGTGGACCGGTACTAGATGGTTATGAATGGGTATCAACACGGGGACCAGCTGCTGGTGAGTGACGTTCGGGGAGCCGTGGGACACTGTATGAGAGATGACAGTGGGTACGTCACGGTGCGCGTTCCCATGGACCTGGTGGACATTGGATATAGGTATGACGTGTAAGTTGGGCACCAGTAACTGATGCGGTATGGAAATGGATATCGGTAGAGACTGTGACTTCGGTTTTCTCGCAGGCTCGATGACGACGGCGTGGAGAGGTATCTGTACCATCTTAGCAATGTCGTGTTTTATAATAGTCTGTGTGATGTGCTTAGTGTTGTCGAGCGATCGCTTCACGAGGTGCATCTGCGGTATGCTCACGACTATATGTGAATACGTCACCGTCAGAAGCAATAGTAGACTTAGTTTCACCATCTGGAAAGACATAGACAGACATTTAAAACATACATAAATTGGCTTCCAGTATTCTGCATATTCTGTAGTATGAAGTCGTGGTGACTTTAACGTAATGTGACGTGCGTCAGTGCCTCGCAATAACTCACGCGTGTCAGGTGCAGCGGGTAATAACCTGTCACCTGTCGCTTGTCGCCTGTCACCGACATTGTTAGCTGACGATACATGTAACTGATAGTTCAATTTGAAGCCTCCTGTATATCATATGGGGTTTTATTAATTAAGCAATTTATTGGTTTTATTTTTAACGTTTGCACGCGGCTTTATGTACGAAATGCAAAGTATTTTGTTACTTGAAAAATTTTAACAGGCGTCACTAGGAACCTACAAAACTTTTTTGAAACTACGCTACAAGTTCTAACTGATGCTTGTAGCATAGACGATATTTGGTCAAAATATTTGTTGTTAACATCTGTGTCATATTGATAAGTCAGGCGACAGGCAACAGGCGACAGGCGACAAGCGGCAAGCGGAATGTTGTGCATCATTTATGCGACCGGCGCTGGACGTCGCAAGGTCACATTGTAATTTAACTAAGTTAAAACTCGGAGGGAGGTCGCTGTGTGCCTGCGGGCTACAATAGCTCATACAACTAGTTAACACACTCACGGTCACCTGTACTCTTGCACACATGTCTACTAGGCTTGTGCATAAAAAAACTTTTAATTACTGAAATACTCGTATGATCTATAGTTAGTTACTTTACTTGTTTATTACTCCCCTAATTTTTAAAGAGATAGCTTTCTACGTGAGAAAATTTAATACACTTTTATGGTATAGATTTTGCTGTTATTGGCTTATTGTTTGGAGACCTTTAATTAGAAACACAACGTAAAAACAGAACCGTATCACGGATTCAAGTACACAAAGGCTGCAAGGTTAAAGAAGCCTCGAGGGACAAGGCACACTAATTAACAGAGCCTGAAATGCTTCACGCAAGTTATCACTGATGCATTTCGTGTGTTCATATTGTATAAGTATAAAAGTTCTTAATCATAATAGTATTAGGAGAAATAAAACCTAATAAAAATTAACTCCTAATTTTCCTCAGAGCTTCATATATATTAACTCACTGTCGATTTAATTGAAAAGAATAAGACTATTTTCCTGGTAAAACAGTTAGCTGCCACAACTTCCTAGGAAAACAATCTTGCACAAATAACAAATTCGACCACTGATAAAATATTTAGCAATTCAGACTTAGAAAGTAGTTGCTGTCAAAAGTTTATAAATTGCTGCTATTTCGTTTGGTGTCATTTAGTTAGTTGTCTCCGTGGCTATAATAAATCACCTTCCAGAAAATTCTCCGATTATCGCCAAATTAGTTGTTGTCAATTCTTCCGTTAGACCGGTACATCTGAATTATTTAGCTATTTTTATTTTTGACACTTTAGTATCGAACTGTTATTCTGTCTTAAATTAATAAAACGGGTCTACAATAACATATCGATTAATAGTAATACATTATGCTCTAAGATTTAATGAATAACTAGTAACAGCCTGCGGTTTAGTTTGCTGTCGTAATGCGAAACCTTTTTAAATACATGTAGCTAGCCTTACTAAAATTATTTAATTATCTTGTAATAGTTTTGTATTAATGTTTTGTAACTATTAAAATTTTATATTGTTTCGAGATTTGAACAAAATGTTCTATCTGGTATGTAAGTAAATGGAGTTATTTATCCTCTTGAGATATACTCGTAATGTTCCTGTAATCCTTCATAACGTTCTTTTATTGCCGGAAATAAACGAATTAAATAATTCTATGCGCATAATGTTTATATGGCTGTGTATGAGTTGCCCTTTGACTAAAAACATCAACTGTCAAACATTGACCGTGACGTTCCATTCAAAATAGGCGGCAAACCACTTATTAAAACTGTATCAATTTCGAAGGCTTACTTTCCCGTCTAGGTCAAGACGAGGAGGTGAGTGGGTGACAGGACAGATAATAAAATGCTAAAGTCGGTAACCTTTACGCGCCGTGTACCATAGCCGCCGCTGTCAGTTTTGGTTTTGAATAATTAATATGGCTAGAGATAAATGTGAGGTTAGGCGCCGTTACCTGTCCCGTCGTGCGACAATACCGATTAGAATGTTGTCAATAGAATTTGCCGCCAATTTGTCTCTTCCAAGGATGACGTACAATTGATCAAAACACAAATGTTGAGATTAAAATGACGTTAAGATATTCTTTTGTTTTTTTTATTTTTGCTTAATTAATTCGAAGACAACAAAAATTTTAGTTAGTTAAGTACTTAATCATTTGTATTTTTAAATCATGAATAAACCGGTCAGAAATTAAATAATTGATACTTTACAAACACGAAAAGATTAAAATACACAAAATACAATTCTTAGATTTTTAGGGCACAACTAAAATGTGTCCAAACAAGTCTATCGCAAACAGATTCGTTCTGAGGACTAACACTTTACAAGCCATCCAATTGTCAACCGAGTTATTGCGACATGGTTAAAATTAAAATCTTATCAATAAATGAAGTAGTTACTGCTATGGTGTCATCATCATCATCATCACCAGCTCACTATACGTCCCCACCGTGGGGCTCGGAGCCTACCCCCTAAGGGGTGCCTAGGCCATAGTCAACCACGCTGGCCAAGTGCGGGTTGGTCGACGGCTGCTATGGTGTTTTAAGTAATAATTATTTTAATAACGTAACGATAACGCAGCTTAAATTAAGTTTTTTTTTAATACAAAGTGCAAACGAGCAAGCGGCCACCAGGATTCGCTGAAAAATCCGAAGCGACCCCGCCCATAGACATCTGCAATTGCAGTTGCGTATGCAAGATAAGTTAAGTTAAACTTTAGTTATGAATGCAAGATTTCTATAGGGTGAAAAGAATAATAGATAAAATAGATTTCATAGTGAAGAAAAGTTCGCAAAATGTAAAAAAAACTAACGGTACGGAATAAATCGCAATAATTAATTTAAACTTTAAATTAAAAAATAGCTTAAAAAACATACCTTTAGGCAGTAACAGGACGAGAATCCTAAAACTGTATACGGTTTGTAAATTACGCGCGCATTTTTAAATATTTTTTTTTTATTTGATACAACCGCACTTAATGTGCACTATAGTTGAATGAGCCAGTCTGTGTCCGTGCTTTACTCGACTGTGACCAGTGACCAAATACCGGTAGGACATGTTTAGAGCTTTATCAATGTCTATATTTCACTATTGTCACCTTGTGAGGTTATCAGAGATTACCGTTTTGTCTAAAGTTAATTTGTTATATCTCACACGCTTTATTTCACAATTAATTACCACTTTCTGACGGCTTTTTGAACAATTTTTTGTATTTTAAATATTTATTTCTTAATTTTAATCATTCTGTTATTTAAAAGAAACGTTAACGTGTTCCTAACTCAGCTGAAATCAGGATTCGCAGATTTGCCTGTAACTAATAAATAGCAATAATGGTTAAGCGTTTCTTTGCGAATTTGTAGCTAAGGTTACTTCACGTTTTCTGCATCTTGGACCAATAGTGGTCTGTTTTAATTGCTATTAATAGCAAAATAATGGATATTCGAGTTTAAAACTGCTAGAAACAGATAATATGACTCTATAATAGTTTTTATAAACAGACAAAAGCTTTTAGTACATTTAAAAGTGAACTTAACATTCCGTGAAGTCAAATTAAAGCCCGGGGAAATAAAGAACTAGCGTCCACATTGTTCCGCAGACGAATTTTAATCAAACAGCTTGGTTTTCGTAGTCTCTTTCTGTTTCATTTGCCACTCCGTAGCCGGCAGCAGGGTTGGCACATGAAAAATGTGCAGCTTAAATATTTCTCTGTCATTCCGGACTCTTTTTTGTACTAGACGGTTTATCCCTTGATGTTTTTGTCTTTTATAATGTATAAGATAGTGTTTCCACTGCCGATACACCTGTAAAATACATTATTATCTCTGTCTTTTTATAGTGTATTCTGCCAGTGGAAAGCCATGGTTTCGTATTCCATTGTTTTATATATAAATCTAATATCGTCTACAAAGATATAGTACACTTAATCGTTGTTAAGCAGACTAGAAAATTGTGTTAAGTAAGTATAAAGAGCTCATATACTGAGTCATTGAACCGTCAAAAATATGTAGGTCAAAAAATCCTGTAGATCTTTATAATTTGACATTTAACTGTATGCTATATTTTTATTTATTTACAGTGTAAACGCATTAGTCTTGGCCAAACTTTCTTACTATTTTAATTGCTATTCAACTTTTTCTAATCCTTGTTCAATAACGATGTGTGACGTAAGAGGCGGGGCGCCGGCCGCGGCCGCACCTGACGCTCTGTCATCTCGCAGTGAAAGTCGATCTCAATTTGACCTGTTGGTCTTGTGTCCAGATATAGAGCGTGTTTACACTGACGCTTACTGCTCATGGTGGGACAGGACAGCAATACATTTTTGATCTCTATGTGGCATTTTAAAACTAAAGTTGTCAAAAGATTTGGTTGTATCTATTGAACAATGTAAGGATAGCAAAATGTGTTAAGATTTTATTTTTTAGGAAAAATATTCTTATTACTGTGTTTTTATACACGCATTAGAATCGGGGCTTAAACTCTAAACGCCTCAGTGTGAAAGTTTTCTAAGTAAAAAAAACATTCAACATGTGTTCTAGTTCCACTTCACTTAATCATAACTTATGTAACAAGGCGACGCCACTTTACTTATTACCGATTAAGTATTTGGAGAGAGAGAGGGAAAATATGTAGTCAACATTATTTTAATTTTATTGAATTTTTTTGTAGCTTTCCCTTGTTAGTGCACTTTAGTCCCGATAGGGGCGCTGTTCCGATTTAATTTTGTACTGGTCTTATATATTTCCGAATAGTTCTTTATATGGGTATAAAGTTTATCACAGAGTTCATTGACCTAATGACATTTAAGTTCTTTAAAGTATAAATCAACGCGGTACCTCGCGGCATAAAAAGTAATTAATTCTTTTGACATTTAAATTGTAATCAACGTGAACCGCATTGTTTAAATGTTAGATTATTATGATAATCTTAGATCTGCTTGGGTTTGTTTGTAATTTTTAATTAACTAAATGCCCACGCACCTGACATACCTATTACTGTGTATTGTTACATAGAGCTGTTATAAAATGTTCTAGGTCATTTATCCTTTCACAACATCACCATTACTTCATCTTACTACGACAGGGTCGGAGTACCAGGTTTTTATCCTCCACGTTAATCTATCCTCCGTCATCTCAGTCGTCGCCCTTATTTATCATATCACCTTTCACGCAATCCATCTCTTCCTAGGCCTACCTCTACCGGTGTACCACATTCATACTAAAAGTTCTCCTTGTTACATGCCATACTTCCCTCCTTATACTTTCATATCTATATCTATACTCTATACTTAATATTATAAAGAAAGAAACTTTGTATTTTAGTTTGTATTGAAATAACTCAAGAACTACTGGGCCGATTTCAAAAATTCTTTCACCATTAGAAAGCTACATTATCCCCGAGTAACATAGGCTATATTATTTAATTCCACGCGGACGAAGTTGCGCACAACAGCTAGTAGTACATAAAATATAATATACTTACTTCTTCCTCGTGAAAACAAAATCTTTATTTGATTTGATTCTGATGGCACATGCCATGTAAGTATGGTGACGTCATCGCTGTCTCTGTGTGGAAACAATTGCGCATCTGGAGAAAAGTCGTTTGCATCTTACCTCGTTTTTCATACCAAGTTATCGTGCACGGATTGTAGATTTATCTATGTTTAAGTGGATTATCCAAAAATAGATGTAAAACTTAGTAAATGTTATATGTGAAAGAGGTGTGTGGAGGCTGTCATATAATTAGGTCGTCGGTTGAGGCTCGCACGGACACACGTTGCGTGGCCGCGGTTGCGCAACCTAATCGCATGTTCAGATATGTTCAAATTGCCCTACGCTGGCATGTTAGTACTTATTTACTTAGTGTATTTCATTTAGTTTTTATATAGAACCTTTAATAGTTACTAATCGAAACGATCGTATTACCTGGACGACCTTCGTGGCCAGTGTTTTACTGCTTAAAGCCGGCTATAGTATAGGCTCAGTTTTCACTGTACATTCAAACTGTAGCCGGCTTAGGCCATATAAGGTAGTTAAGAATGCTGCACAGTTATTATTTGTATTTCATGCGTGCCATAAAAGAACGAAACAAATTAATGGTTACTCAATTAAATAATCTTGGTCAATAATGTGTAACTTTTTTCTTATATTAAGGCATATCATTTAAAAATACTTAGCAGTAAAACAGGGGGGCTACCAAAGTACATTCGTTACAAAACGATTCTATGGCGAACGTTAAAAATCTATGGAATTGACAATGACGTTCGATATCTCACACGTGACAAGCACATGACGATAATCGAATGTTATGGATACATACATTTCATACATTTTTGTCGATTCCATCAGCGATATCGCCAATCGAAAAGTACTTCGGATAGCCCTCCTGGTCTATGAGTATACTATAAAGCAGATGATTACGGAGTTAAGTTAAGCCGGTCATGGTCCGGATGTGAGCACACGACGCGTCACGCTGCTCCGATGTTACTTTATATATTTCTTATTACATAATGTGTCAGTTGATATGAGTTTTAATTACATGAAGTGATATAAGCAATTCTATGATTCCTCAATGAAAAGTTATGTAAAGATTTATCGCGCAATTTTTTACCTCGCACAGCCGCGTTGTGGAACACTCTGTCCTCAGCGGTATTTCCAAACGTTTACGACTTAGGGGCCTTCAAGAAAAGAGCGTACTCCTCCCTCAAAGGCCGGCAACACATTTGTGGTTCCTCTGGCATTGCAGATGTCTGTGGGCGTCGGATCAACTAACTTAATTGATCCGCTGCTCGTTTGCCCCCTTCCTATAAAAAAAAACCTTACGCGTAGCAAATGCACACGATAACATAGTATCATGGCACTGTTAGGTCTTCAATGTCTCTTGTTTCCCACGACCATTTACTTTAACTATTAATTTTACGTAGCTTTATGTATAAGTACTTACTGCCTTTATTTATTTTTATACTAGTTTAGTAGAAGTGTAGTGTACTTCCACCCATGATGGGCTCCATTTTTCGACAACTCCACAACTAGCACGTATTTTGCGTGACTTCACACATATCTTTGAATTTCTTTGCCGATATGTGCAGATTGCATAATGATGTTTTCCTTCGCTGTCATGATCGTCTAGTGGTTAGGACTATACGTTGTGATACTATTTGACTTAGATGTAATTTAATAACTGTAACAAGGCAATGATGGCAACGAAGGACGAGATACTTGATATTGATAAAGTTCTAAGGGCTTCCCTGTTATATTTTTTAAATTTCCTAGGATTTTACTTACAATTATTTAGTTTTAAGTTTTTTAAACTATCAATTATGAGTAATATTTGTATAAGTTATCTTGTTAACTAAACTGAGGGGTTACCCAGAGAACTTTTCGATTGGCGATATCGCTAATCACAATAATAAGTATGGAACTGACGATGACATTCGATAAGTCATGTGCTTTTCACGTGTGACATATCGATCGTCATTGTCAGTTCGCGTTGTAGCTCATGTACTTTGAGTAATCCCCCTGTTGTACTATGCATAGAGTAACGTACATATACCTACTACATAAAATCTGGTTTTAAAATTTACATAACACATGTAATTAATTAGACCAACACATTACATAATAAACATACCTACGTTTTTAACGTAATCAGTATCTAAAACATCGGTTATAAGTATTTTAATTCGATAATTATTTTAACTAAATTATCCTTATCCTTACATAGTATAAAACAATAACGCTTTTTTATGTTTGTCCCTATATATGCTTGAATCTTTAAAACTACGCAACGGATTTTGATGGGGTTTTATTTAATAAATAGAGTTGTTCGGTACAGATGCACTGTGGGTCGTCATATCGG
>QDHC01003314.1:7621-20735 GCA_013186455.1 Papilio dardanus tibullus
TTGCATTTATAATTGGCCAATTGTACACATTTTTATGGAATGCATGAATAAATTATATATTTAGTTATAATTGAAATTCTCAGCATAGTTAAAATTATTAAATCTTTAAGTAAATAACCGTTTTTTTAAACAGTGGTAGAGCCCGCTTTAAGATCTTCGCACGAATTGTCCGGCTCGCGCGGTGACATACCACGACCACACAGAATACAGGCGTTAAATGGAAGCTATTCCGTGTTTCGGCTGATGAGTGTGGTGCCGGAGGCCTCCTTTTTTCTTTGGTTATAAATAATGGTCGAATTTAGATAATTTAATATGCGAGGAAAAATATAATTAGACTTTGATTCAACAAATGCAACGCCTGAAAAGGCCAGAGTCTTGTAAAAACATCTTTGTAACATAAAGGAAGCCGGTTAAAAAAACTAACTAACTAGGGTGACACGATGACCCAAAGTGGGCCTTGGCCTCTGACAAGAAATCTCTCTAAACTTTGCGATCCCGCGCCATCACAACCCAATCGCGGACGTGGAGCTCTCTTATGTCTTTTTCAGCCTTATCGATCCAGTGTTACCTGTAACATATGTGCAAATAAAATATTTTTAATTTGAGTTTCAATCTGTACGTCTATAGTCTTTATTTTTTTATCTGTGCTGCAAAATTGCGCCTTAAACTTTTGAAGGCTATAATTTAATACCTTGAAGTGCCACTTCAAATTAGAATAGCGTTTGTTAACAAAGGTCTGGCAGAATCGAACCTACGCATGTCGGTAACAATGGAATAAACGCGATCCACGAGGTCTTGAAAGATGACGTATTACTGTGTTACGAGTAATTCAAACATCCGTAGAAGAACATATCTTCGTAGTTTTCTTTTACAAATAACAATGAAATGAATGAATTTTCATAGAAACAATATACACTTCTTTGTCCGCCAAACCTCCTTTAGGGTTTGTAGGCGCACCTTTTTTAATATTACTACTCGTATCTTTTCTGTAACTTTTTTTTTATTTGTTTTAGTAGTATCTACACAAAGGTTATCTCCAAAAAGTCTAGATTTATTTTAAAGGGACTTTAACGGGAACGTAGCTGTGTTATTATAGGTTATTTTTAATTATAAAGTTGACTAAGTAGTTGGCTACCGCTAGTTGAATAAAATACGCGGCAAACGGATGTAACCTTTTGACTGCCAGAATGGACGTTTTGGGCAAATGACGTCATCCGGATATAATGTGAAGAAAGCCATTTAAATCGTTCGTAGAAAATATGAGTTAGATTTAAGATATTTTTTATAGATGCAATGATAATTAATAATTCAACATTTACGTGTTTATAAGTACTTGAAATTAAATTAAAATATGAACTTACTTACTTTACTTACCATTGGCCATCTGTCCTCATCTCTCTAAAAGGAGATGGAAGCTTAATTTGATGTTAAATCCTAAAATTACATTTTCCCATACAAGTGTATTTCAAAATATTCCATGTCCCTTTTAGGGTCCGGTTTGTGATAATGTCAAATCCTAATTGACAATTTATGCAGTCAATAAATTCTAACCTCAAAATAAAAGCTGTCAAGTGCTGTTTATGGTTTAGCTACCACATTTACATAAATAAATTTAATAATATTATTATTAATATAAACAAATTATTTAACGTTTAACCTTCAGTGCCACCGACTTAACTGTCCTATGAACATATTTTAGTACATAAAAAAGACAATAGCATTTGAGGTGTTAACATGTATGATTGTTTTTTTTTTTAATTTAGTAAGGCATTGGATATCAGTGTCTTTTAGCCAACATGTGATTGACATTGTTCAGTGTTGCTATACACATCCGATTTGCTACCTTGGATAAATATAAAAATCAGTATTGCCAGTTCAAAGTTATAAAATATTGTATTTTAATTGTCCATAACTTTTGTTTTATCTGTGTATTTTACGTTATTCCAATGATTCATATTTTCGAACGATTCTTTCCTCTTGTATATGTGAGGGGAATGTGTAATTAAAGTTGCTAATACATTCATTCAAATATTTTGTTACTAGGAAAAACCTATTTTGTACTATTTATAGAGTCTCAGAGGCGTTAAAATTTTTACAAGAGTGTTTTAAATTTATTGAAGTTGTAGATATAATGTAGCGAAGTTGTAGATAGAAATACTTATAAATAAGAACCTAGAATAAGGAGTAGGCGCTGCTTTTTTGAACACAGGCTAACCTACCCCAGGAGGCCGAGTAAGCGCATTTTTTGTAAAAACGATTTTGGGTCAATAAAGATATTTACTTTTAATTGCAAATAACTCGAAAAAGTTAAATGAATAAATTATAATCTGTATCACAAATACATTTAAAAACATTAAATAAGTTGTTTTTAATACTTTACACTAGAAAAATTATAAAAATTAATACTGACGTATCTCTCGGTGTACCACATTCTTCATAATTTAAACATAAGTCATCGTTTATTTAACTTATTTGTTGTTTAAAATCATTTACGTAATAAGTACATACGCCAAGGACATTGATGTCATCTTCTAGACTTACCGAGAGGATTCTAGAAGCTAATTTCCCCTTAAAGCGTTATGATAATAACAATCGAAAATCTAATGCAATGTCACCGTAAAAGACTGCGTGGATCACTGTCGTGCTTTTTATTCGATATTGATACTAAATAAGTAGTAAATACGAATCTTTTCTATTCTAATAATACTTTTCAACTTTACATAAATACCATTATGCAATATATACAAAAAAGGATATTGTTGCTAAATTATAAAACTAGAGCAGATGCATTTTGTCGAAATAGTCACATTAATGATTACGAAATTAATATGGCAACACACAATCCGCTTTGTGACTGTCGATTCCTTTTTTTTAAAAATGCCTAAAACATAGCACCCTTTTGAGGACAAAGGTGACGAATCTGCATCGACTAAAACCCCACGGTGGTCGCCAACTACGATGCTAGCGAGCAGCGAGGTTTTCACGTGAAAGACCACCGCTGCCCCTAATCGCTTCGCAATAGTTTATGCTTAAAGCCTTGTACACACTAGGATAGTATTTTAGTCGAGTAGCAAGTAGCAAGTATCCGAACAAAGTACTAATCTATTCTATTAAAATTTTGCTGTTCGGACACGTTTAGTTACTAGATTACTACCCTAGTGCGTAAATTTAGGCTTAAACGAGTCCGAACAGTAGTAAATCCTTTGTTCGAATAAATCCTACTTGCTACTCGACTAAAATACTATCCTGGTGCGAACTAGGCTTAAGTACGACTGTCGATTTCTTATTTAGTAATTAATGTGGCACTAAGTGACTCCCTTAATTCCCAACAGACGTTGTTTTTAAGTTATAAATGACTGTTTAGTGATATGAATCTTAACTTTTGTCTAAATATAATTTTTAGTAACAAAAGATGATTTTTCACTATTAAAAAGACAAAGACGTTTAAATATATAAATTGGTATTATATAATCTTTTAAATTACGACCAGTTTAAGTGGAAACAGGATGTTGAGCGAAAGCTTTATTTTATTTTGAAGTTAAGTACATTTTTATGTAAATTCAATGTGTGGGACAAACCGTTGGCTTCTACGTAAATAATGATAACGCAAAAATAGCGATTTCTATGATTACTTTTCTTAATGTAAATATTTTCAGATTTTATCACGTTAAAAATCTCTGGATAGGTATAAACAAGTTTTTTTTTTGAGCGCTACTATGTTACCCTCTCGTTCCCCCTAATATGTTTTAGGTCAGGGACTTGGAGAGTTGGTTTTCTTTATTTTTTAAACAAGATACAGTCGAGCCTGGGTAAGTGAGAGTCCAAGGGATCACGATATTTCTCTCGCTTATAGAGGTTTCTCATTTATCCAGGGTTAACTGTTTTTAAAATTGGAATAATCATTATTTTACTTAGCAGAGTTTTAAAAGTTAAAGGATTTTTTTGTCAAAATATGATTTACGGCTATTTACGTAGGTTCCACCAAAACAATATAGGAGGCTCCAAGTGCGAGGTAAGACATTTTTAAAAGCTTGATTGATTTATAAGCTATTGTGAAGAATAAAAATCATACATATAACGATACTAACAACATTCCCCGGCTTCGTTTGCAGATAATTAAGAAAATATGTACCCACGAAAAGTATGATTTAACAAGTTACCTGAATAAAAGATTATTATTGATTTAAACATTTTAGCAGTTTTTAGGTTAAAAGCTGCTTAATAATCAAATTGTTTCTTTTTACTTTAAATAAATATTTTTATTTTCTTAAGTACATATTATTTACCCGACGCTTTAAAGCCTTGTACGCACTAGGATAGTATTTTAGTCCAGTAGCAAGTAGCAAGTATCCGAAGAACGGATTTACTAATCTATTCTACTAAAATGTTGCTGTGCGGACACTTTTGGTTACTAAATAACTACCCTAGTGTAGTTTAGGCTTAAACGAGTCCGAACAGTAGTAAATCCTTTGTTCGGAAAAATGCTACTTGCTACTCGACTAAAATACTATCCTGGAGCGGACAATACTTTACGGTGAAGGAAAACATCGTGATGTCTGCACATATCGGTGAAGAAATTCAAAGATATGTGTAATGTCACACAAAATACGAGCTAGTCGTGAAGTTGCGGAAAATGGAGCCTATCACGGGTCAAACAACACTACAACTTTAAATAAATCGGTACACTTTTATTAAATCATATCAGGAAATAACTATATTCTTAATCCGTTGTTAGAAGTTTTCTAAGAAAACATCGCGATATAAAATACCGGTTTTTAAATACATTTTATAAAAGATAGCTATCGTGCGAATGAATTCATAGAATTCATCTCAATTCCAAGGTCCCATAAAAAACCCATCCTGCGGTCAAAAATATAAAACGACGTCTTATTTTATAGGAACCATAAAAAATCCCACTTTTCATACTGTCTTTATGTAACAGCAAGGAGTTCGATGACCTACTTTTTATGCATTTACAAATGTCAAAAGCAAAATAACAATAAATCAGTGTTTTTGCATCTGTGGACGCTTGCATACTAGTATTTTCTTGCTTTTATTGTCTCCTATGTGTAATTTAAATATTAATAATTCGAATAGGAAAAGAGAATATCCTGTTGGCAACCTATTTATGTAATTACTAGCTGTTGTGCGCGGCTTCGTCCGCGTGGAAATTATATGTCCTATGTTACTCGGGGATAGTGTAGCTTTCTTATGGTGAAAGAATTTTTGAAATCGGCCCTGTAGTTCTTGAGTTATTTAAATACATACAAAAATATAACTTTCAAATAAATGACATTCTTTAAGCCAGATAAAATTATTTTTGTTATTACAGTTGTAGTATGTAGTTCTACCAATTATGGGCTCCATTTTTTAAAGTCCACTACTAGCGCGTATCATGCGTATCTTCACACATACTTATGAATTTCTTCGCCGAGATGTGCAGACTTCACGATGTTTTCCTTCACCGTAAGAAAATCGATTCGAACTCGGGACCTGCAGTTTACAAGTTAAGACCTAAACCCCTGACCCACCTACGCTCTGTTATGACAATTGTTAAGTAGAATTAAATTACTAAAATAAATCAGTCTTTGGATTTTTTTTTCATACAAGAAACCTAATATATGAACAAACTAAAACATCGTGAAAAAGCGACTCTCGAATGTTGCGTAAAAGTGCGACATTGATCTGAATAGTGTGAATTTTTATGTAAATCTTGTTAATTAGACGGCCGCTTGCCTCACGTCGCTTTACAACCAATATGACATCTTACTAATAATGGAAAGTTACGATGGATGGATGATTGAAGGTTTTTTTTAATACAAAGTGGCAAACGAGCAAGTGGCCACCAGGAATCGCTGAAAAATCCAAAGCGACCACTGCCCAGACGTCTGTAATTGCAGATGCGTTTCCTGCCTAATCTACGGAGGAGACGCACAGCAAGAGGATAATACCTCTGCCTATACGTCCCCTTCCCCACCAATCCAATTCCCCTTCCCATCATTTCGTTATAAGAAAGTGGACTAAAATTAGGCCTCCGGCACCACACTTGTTAGACGGAATAGCTTCCATTTGACGCCTGTCTTCTGTGTGCTCGTGGTATGTCAGCGGGCGAGCCGGACAATTCGTGCGAAGATGTTAAAGCGGGCTCTACCACTGTATCTCCGAAACGACTTAACAGAACTAGGTGAAAGGTATAGATGTTGAACAGTCTGAAATACATAGGCTACTTACTATGTTTTTTTAAGTTCCGTGCAGAGGGAGACACCGGTGACAATAGGTTTTAAATGTAAATTCTATGTCATTCTTACACGGAGAGCCCACTCAGAGTTATTAAATGGTCAGATAAGCAGTCCTTTAGAGTCCGTTGTGAATGAGTTTTCATAGTTTCCATTAATTCAGAACTAATATTCCAACTTTAATTTATTTTTCGCTATCATAGCCGGAGAGTTGAAAGGAAAAAATTATGACTCTATTGGAATTCCACACATAAACGGCTCCGATGATACCGTGTGTAATATTGTTATCTCTATTTCTTCAAGGAGAAAGACAGTGATGACATGATGTTTTTGTACAGGTTTTGACACTGGAAACTGGCAGTAACGTGACGAAAGATGTTTTATCTTTAAGTAACAAGGGCACGGATCTCGCGGACAGATTTCAGCACCATCGGCCCACGTTCATTGTTATATAAAAGTAAAATTTAACAATACCATAAACGTTTTGTGCATAAATACCCGAGCGATATATATAAGGTCCGGGCCAAGTGTCAAAATTAACAAATTTATATTGTACCCGCCAAATATTAACTGTCATGGCCGACAGTTGACAATGCGTTGAAGATTTATTGCAACTGATATATTTTAAAGGAATTGTTTGACCTCAGTGACCTAGTGGTCGAAATTATTAACATGTCACGACGATATGTTTCACTTTCGTACAATAACCGAAATGAAAAGTAAACTACGTATCTTATCTGATACGTTTGATTGTTTGTTGCCGCGAATTCCAAAATGTCTAAACACATCTCGATATAATTTGTAATATATTACAGTCAAGGATAGCGCATAGTGTTCAACAAGGACAAAGTTGTAACTGCTATTAATTAATGAAATCAGTTACGTAATAAACAATGTCAGTATCAGCAAAGTCGGGGTATCCCGCTAATAGAAAACTAGTTGCGGAATATTTCTTAGTAAAAAAAATCAACAAAAACATATCGTAATCAATGCTGAGTTACAAAATATTAATTAAGTATTAGAAATACGTTCCAATTAACGGGGATAGACATCGAAGACGCAAAAAGGTTAAAGTTTAATGGATATATAAGAAATACATATAATATATTTTAAAATATGAACTTTAACTTTTTTTTATTATGAAAATACTATGATTTCTACGATTATTGAATTCTTAAAGTGTTTTAAAGAAGACGCCTTGATTTTACATACAAAAAACAACTAAAAAGACACGTTATCAAATCTTTATATTTTTCTAGCGACCCGCCTCAGCTTTAGGCGCAATGCTGATATTAGTATACATATAAACCTTCCCCTTCAATCACTCTATTATAAAAAAACCGTATCAAAATCCGTTGCGTAGTTTTAAAGTTAGCATACATACCCTATGTAAGTAGCATACTAACCCTTTCTCTGTCCCTATATCCCTATATAGGGACAGAGAAAGCGACTTTGTTTTATACTATGTAGTGACTACAAATGAAAAATGCAAGTCTGCAACTCTTTAAGGATGCATAAACATTTCATAAAGAAGGCAAAGGAATTTCAGATTAAAATCTCAATAATTATAACAATTGTAGAGGGCTGTATACCATAATGACACTCATTTTATTGACACGTTTTTTGCATAACTTTAGGCAATTAGTACAATAATCAGGAAGTATTTATCATTATCAAGGGAATACATTATAATAACCGTCAATTTTATTCATAAACGTACTTCAGCTGTCAAACGATGGCGGGAAAATGCAATTTGTTACACAATGATTGTGTCGATAATAATTAAAATATAGATAATAACTCAATTAAAAACAATTATTAAGTTTACTTTGAATAAATAGACTATAAGATGAATCAAATGATAATTAAAAATTCATTGTCATTCATCATTTTATATCAGGTCGAAAGGTTTACACCATAGATCAACTTTTGACAGCGGTAGAGTCAGGCTCGCCCGGTGAAATACTACGAACACACAGAAGACAGGCGTCAAATGGAAGCAATTCCGTGTTTCGTCTGATGAGTGTGGTGCCGGAGGCCTCATTTTTATTCCACTTTCTTGGAAATGATGGGAAGGGGAAGTGGACTTGCCGGGAGAGGAGGCGCGTATGAAGAGGAATTATCCTCTTACTGTGCGTCTCCTCCTCCGTACAATAAGGACAGACAACGCATCTGCGTTTTCAGATGACTATGGGCAGCGGTCGCTGCGCTATGTCAGCGAATGCAGGTGGCCGCTGCTCGTATACCACTTTTTAGTATAAAAAATCTAATTAAAAAATAAAACACAGCAATATTAAAAAAAAAGTATATTTATAGTATTCATATTCATAACATTCTAAAAAAACTAATACAAAACCCAATAATACAATATCATACAAAATTCAGGCACTTTTATATTAAAAACTAAAAGATATGTTGATATAACCACAAATATCTATTGAAAAATTTTAGATTCTCTGCTTACCTTGAAAAAAAACAAAGCTACATAATACAATCAATGTAGAGTAGAATATTTTGAAACAAAACTAAAATCCATTAAAAAAATGTTTTCATTAAATTTTTGTTTCTTTCATTAGAAAATAATTTTGATCCAAAAAATCGCCATCTGTATGGCCAAAATGGAATGGAATGGATTTATATAGCTTTATATATAGTTGTTTCTTGTATTTATTATAATAAATAATAAAACTAAAATGGCAATATATTTATACATACAGTCTTATAATGAAGGCACTAATATATCTCTTAGTTTATAAGTTATATTGCTAACTGAAATAATAAATGGCGAATAAAAATCGTATATTATGAATATTTTCATTAAATTATAGATTTACAATTCATCATTATTACAAGAAAAACAGTAAATTATTTGAAAAAATCTTTTTACTCGTTTTATGTTCATTATATTGTTGTTTTTATATGCATTTATATGTATTTGTATGTATAAATAAAATAAAGATTATAATCATAATTTTACATATTCATGGAATGTAAAAAATAAACAACATGCAATACATTATATTTTTCATTAGAAACATGTTTCCTTACTTATTAAAAACATGTTTTAAATGAACTAATACGGAAAATCTTATCTAATTACTTAAATATTCAAGCTAATTTTCTAACATCTTATTTCTATAAATTAAAATTAAAAATATAAATTAAATATGTACAAAAAAAAACTGGGACATTTTTCAGTCTAATCCCATAATCATTTTTAAATGAGATAAATTCCCTCAATATCGTTTTTTAATGTATTTTTAAAGGCATGCTTTGAGATAGTGATAGTGAGAAAAAAAGGTTTTTCGTACATTTAAAAAGGTTTAAAGAAAACTGGAGTATTATAGCTGAGTGGAATTGAATTTAATAATGATTAAAATGTTGTTTCTAATGTTTAAAATGTGTTTTTTCTACTTTTATAATATTGGTTTTAATTTTGTATGGTGCGTGAATATGTTATCTACAACTACTTCTTACCACTAACAAAATGTCATGCGTTTCTTTTATACTTATATTTTTTATCTTATCTTACCTTTTTAATGAAGATATAATAGCCTTAAGTATTTAAGCTATTTTCTATACTTCTTATGTTTGATATATTTCCGATATGTTTTTCTCGTTTCCTATTTTTTTGATTTTTCATCTTTTAAGGAAACCATTACTTTTAAAACGACACAATCTAGCCTGGATAAGCAAGAATCTAGCTTATAGAGGTTTCTCTCTTATCAGAGTTTCTCGTTTTTATTAGGTCGTTGGAATTATAGAATGACTCGCTTATAGAGGTTTCTCGTTTATCCAAATTTGACTGTAAATGTTTTGTAAAGATTTTTTACTTTGTTTTTTCACCTTTTTAGTTAACACTATTTTAAGTTCCACTAAAAATCACTATTCACTAAGTCACTAATTCTCTCAGTTTAGTTTTTAACATTTTCACTTTTTTATTAACCGCACTTTTATAATTGTTCTTAGTGTCTGCAATTCTGTGTTCCGATTTGTTCCTACTTGATAATCTTTGTTGGAATAGTTCGTAAAAGTTGGGTAGGGGAGTATCCATTAGCTGTGCGCTTTGTGTGGTGAGCAGGGTAGCGGTAGCCTGCGGGGTACCGTCGGCTAGCCGCGGGTAGCACGCGGCCATGTTCTGTATGAAATGGTTGAACATGGCAGTCTCTGAAAACCATTCTAGGAAGTACTGGTTCTGTTTCGATGATGCGTTCTTGATGAATAATTCTTTCTGTAAAAACATGTAAGTATGGAGAATAGTAGATATATCTTACATTAGCTGTCGCCCGCGACTCCGTCCGTGTACAAAAAAAAACTTATTAAGTCTATGTGTGCTTCCACACTATCTTCTACATCTGTGCAAAATTATATCGAGTTCCGTTTAGTCGTTCTGGAGATATCTTCAAATATATATATTCATCCATATATCTAAAGTTTCGCATTTATACTACACAAGAACTACTGGGCCGATCTCAAAAATTCTTTCACCATTACAAAGCTACATTATCCCCGAGTAACATAGGCTATATTTTTTTATTCTTCGCGGACGAAGTCGCGCATATCAGCTAGTAATGTATAACATCAATAACTATTGAACCGATTTCAAAAAAATCTTTCAACATTAGTAAGCTACTTTATTACTGAATAACATAGGTTATTTATTACTATTTCTTTAATCGTGTACAGACGAAGTCGCGAGGAACAGCTAGTATAATAATTCCTTTATTAAATATATACTTACATCGAAAACAACACCATTCTTGCCCATCTCCCCTTCCTTTAATTCTCTAACAACAAAAAACTTCCAGAAATCACCCAAAATATCAACAAAAAACCTCAAAAAGGCCTCCGATATCATAACATTTCTCGTCTTCGTGTCTTCTTGTTTGTCTTTCTGTTTGATTGATTCCATTTGTAACGAAGTTTTTAGAGTTTTATAACTGGATGTAGGTAAAATTGTAGATTCGTCTCCTTGATAGAATAACACTTTGTTAGGATGTGTTAAATCTATTAACATGCCCTGGAAATAAGAAAAAACATTAAATCTATACTAATATTATAAAGAGGAAAGTTTTGTATATTTGTATGTATTGAAATAACTCAAAAACTACTTGGAGGTTACACAAAGTTTCTTTCAATTGGGGATTATCGGTGATGGAATCGACAAAAATTGTGTGTTTTTTTCGTGTTTTTGGTGTATTTTATGTTTTTGTGTGTTTTTATGTTCTTTATATTTTTCGTGTTTTTTTGTGTTTTGTGTTTTATGTTTTTAATGTTTTTGTATGTAATTAACAAACAAACCTCTTCAAACTGCAGGTTATCAGTGTCATGGTCGCCGAGCACGCCGCCGAGCATGCCGGCGAGCAGCGGCAGCGGCGCCTCCAGCACTTCGCGTCTGATCTCCGCCGGGATGCTCGCGATCAGCGGCTGCTGCCACACCAGCGGGTACAGCGCCCCCTGCAGCCCCTCCATGCACGACGACACCACGCTGACACAATTATACCATGACACCGTGACACCATGACGTACTCAGAGTTAATCAACCTATGCGGTGAAACTATGCTCGCAGAGTCATTAATCGATGATTTTAGGAAGACTTTAAATTATCTGTAAAATCTATAAGGGTAGGAATCTTGTTTATGAGCGAAAACATTATATTTAAGTCATTTAATGTCTCAAAAAGTTTAAAATTTTTTCTGGCTCGAAGGACCATTTTTGAAAAATGACGTAATATGATTTTTTGTAATGTATAGAGATAATTTTATGCGTAAATTAAACACGCTAATAATCGATACTAGTTGATTTAATAATGAAATAACTTTTTATTGGGTAAATTAGTAAAATATACGAAAACTAAAAAAAATCTACTTACAATGTACTTTAAAGTTATTAGAATATACAGTAAGTTGTACCTGAGCTGGTTCCCCATGATGATCACCTTCCTCTCCAGGAGTAGCGAGCTGAACACCTTGATGAGCAGACCCGCGCCCAGCGCGTCCAGCAGCACCGAGAAGTTGTCCTCATCCACGCGCGGCTCTATGGGCCTTTTTATGATCTTCATTCTAGAATTTTAAAAAAATATTTAAAAAGGCATGGAACATTTTTCCTTCTAAGATCTATAATCAACTTTTTTTATCTTGCATAACTAGCGACTTCGTCCACGTGGAATTAAAAAATATAGCCTATGTTACTCGGGGATAATGTAGCTTTCTAATGGTTCTCATTTTGAAATCTGCCCAGTATTTCATGAGTTATTTCAATACATACAAAAATACAAAGTTTCCTATTTATTATAGTCAATTACGTCATGTAGTCTAACTATATTACTAATACTAGCTGTTGTGCGCGACTTCGTCCGCGTGGAATTAGATAATATAGGCTATGTTACTCGCGGATAATGTAGCTTTCTAATGGTGAGAGAATTTTTGAAATCGGTCCAGTAGTTCTTGAGTTATTTCAATACAAACAAAAATACAAAAATTCAAAAATACAAAGTTTCTCTCTTTATAATATTAGTATAGATTATAAACGAAACAGTTTGCATGGATGTCTCTTTGAAGATATCTCCAGAACTGAACAGATCTGGATGATTGCTCAGATGTACAACATAATCTGAAAGACCACTTGGCTACTTACAATTTTTTTTAAATTTCTCACAAAATCACTGTCAACAGCTAGAAGATAAGACTGGCTTAGTAATTAAGTTTGTTTAACCTACTTTATCCCCCTTAAGCCTTGTTCGCACCAGGGTAGTATTTTAGTCGAGTAGCAAGTAGCATTTATCCGAACAAAGGATTTACTATCGTTCGGACTCGTTTAAGCCTAAACCTACGCACTAGAGTAGTAATTTAGTAACTAAACGTGTCCGAACAGCAACA